>JAUTDX010000229.1:0-240000 GCA_030844895.1 Ambrosia x helenae
AAAATCCAAGGACAGTCTTTATCGAAGGTTGTATTATATTTAAGAGACCCGGTATTGTCACATGGTCAGTTTAGTTCGCATTGTCAACAGTTTATGCAGGGCAGACGTGAGTTACTTATAATTGATGCTGATGGGAAAAGTCAAGACTAAAACAAAAAATGTGATGTATAAAGAAATATTTTGTGATATTTGAATAGAATGTGTATTTATTTCTTTTAAATCTTAATAAAATATTTCTGCTACATTTTTTTTATATGTTTTACCCCTCAAAATAATTGTTACGTGGTGAACCGCGTGTAAGCGGGCAAAGATCTTAGTATTTAGATTACGATCCAAAATACTATTAAATAATTCTACAAAGACAATTGTGGTCATACACGAAGAGATAAAGCATATATATGAAATTATTTTAATTGCTTTAAGTTTTTAACAGTTATAGAGAATGAGAACTTATAAAGACATTAGACTTCAAGTGTATATAGAAGGTAACTGTTTTTATAAGTTTCTTATTAATCTATACATAAATATGTGAAGATATATAAGGTGCTTAAGAAAAGCTAAAAAGAAAGCCTTGTTTTGATTTGACAAAATGATACGACTACAAGAGTCAGCAAGTTCATATATGAAAATGTAACAATGTATAAAAGCATATGTAATGATCTAACTTAAAATCAAACATAACTTTTGATTCGTCACGTATAGTTAGAAAGTACAAAACATACAAGCAAAAATGACACAAATCCGATGAAGTTACAAACCGCCATGGGCTTTGCATGACTCTGTTACCGAATTACCTTTACTTGAAGAACCGATTTAACTTCAACGGCTTTTCTAAAAAAATTGTTATTTAAAATTGATTGTATAAAAGCATGAACTTTTTAATGCATTTTTAAGCTTTATTTAAAATTCTTTTTATCCTTTTTGCTAGTTTGACTCACAAAACAATAAAAAGTCCTCCCACAAGTATCATGTATGTTTTGTTACAAGATTTGTTCACAAGATTTGTTCACAAGACAATTTGTTTGACTATATGAATAAGAAACCAAGAAAAACACATATGAATGAATGGTCCGGATAGTTATGGCCGGTGCAACCGTCCATAAAAAAAACACACACATGAAAGGTACGTGCCAAGATCATGATCCTCATGGGTTGATTAAATTTAAAATAAAAGTTGGCCTACTTTGGCAGGCCACGTGGACAACCAGAACACATGTCCATCCTATCTGTCTTGATTGAACCTGTTATGCTGTAGCTACGTGGAAAACGATTAATAGAAGCACATGTGAAATTTTTGGCTTTTCACTCACCAAGAGCCATTTTTATTCCAGCCGTCCGATTTATTTACCATCAAAGATCTTGAGTTTTTGTTTTTTTTCTTCTTCTACAAATATGTTCAAAGATTGATGAGTAATCATTTCTTTATCCACTTTTTTGAATTATGTGTCCGATACGTAACGTGTCGTGTTTTTTTTTAACAAATAATCTACTCCTAATTATACACCGTTTTAACATATCTCATGTTAGTATCGTTTTTTCAGATAAGAATAAATTTATCGTCAAGAGCTCAATTTTGACCGGATATATCATCTACTTGGAGATTTATGTATATGACACATATATCGTGTTATGTTCATCTTGCAAGCTAAAGAAAGGGACTTGACTAAACAATTAAGTTATTGCCAAAGCTCGATTCTGACCGGATATTATCTAACGACAAAAATCATTTGAAATATGTACAGATAACAAAATCTAAAAGTACTAGAAAGACAAAAGAAACATGTTTGTGGATTAGAAATAAAATAACCAAAACACTAGCAAAATTGTGAGAATTAAGGTTCAGTTGTACTGTTCCATGACTTTAGGAACAAACTGTACAAGTGTAAAAATTCTAGTTTTAAATAAGTAAAAAATACAAAAAAATATCAAAAACTTCAATACATCAAGTTCATGATTTGACTTGTACCAATTCTGGTGGAGCATCCTAGAGTGCAATGATTCTTTGGATTTAATAATCATTATGTAATAAAAAGGCCACTTTGCTTCATATATTTCCAAATTGTTGATACAGACCATTTTACCAAGTGGTATACCTGGACCCCACTTAAATATTGTATGATTTACACTTGCTAATGTTAAAAATTTTCCCTGCTTTATCCTAGACCTGATAGAAAAAGAATGGTGCATCTTTTGGAAGCAAACCATTGAACCACAACACATCATGACTGCATTATATCCATGACTTTACCTCAACCAAACTATAAATAGCAGACACAAATAGAGAGAGAGAAGCTGAAACTGCATCTGATCAAATGGAGAAAGATTCAGATCAAATGACAGATGCTACCACTGCAACCACACAGAAGACCAAACAAATCAACAAGAAAGAGACCCAGAGAACAATTCTCTACATCAGCCACTTCTTAAGAGAAATAGAACACTTTCTTCAAGTCACTAGCTCTTGTTGGCACCAAAGTTTCTATTTGAAAGCTTAGATTATGAGTAAGTTTCATCACACAGTTGGCTATTCTTCATGAAACATTTGGATAAAAAAAAACAAATTTTTTATGTTAAATTTCAGGATCAATGAAAATGATCTGTTCAAGCATGACTGGAGAACCAGATCACAAGCTCAGGTGTTGCAGTATGTGTTCCTCAAATGGTTATTGGCTTTCCTTGTTGGGCTTTTGACAGGTGTCATAGCCACTCTCATTAATCTTGCAGTTGAGAACATTGCAGGATACAAACTACTAGCTACAGTCTACTACATAGAAAGAGAGAGGTATAATATTATTGTTTTAAATATTATAATGCATTAAGTTTTGAAAGTCAATAATCTTATGTATGATCATCATGATGGATATTGCAGATACATGATGGGGTTCTTCTTGATGACTGGGGTTAATTTTTTATTGACACTTATGGCAACTCTTCTAGTAGTGTTTTTTGCACCTACTGCAGCTGGGCCTGGTATTCCTGAAATTAAAGCTTACTTAAATGGTGTAGACACTCCTAATATGTACGGTGCTTCAACGATGTTTTTAAGGTGCGCACATGACACGACGTATTTAAATATTGATTAATGAAGTTAAATAGTTATTCTTAAATGATGTATGATGGTTATAGATCATTGGAAGCATAGGAGCTGTGGCTGCAGGGCTAGACTTAGGGAAAGAAGGCCTTTGGTTCACATTGGTGCCTGCATTGCTTCGTTATTGGGTCAAGGTGGGCCGGATAATTACAGGATTAGATGGAAGTGGATCCGTTACTTCAACAACGATCGTGATAGACGAGATATCATAACGTGTGGGGCGTCATCAGGGGTATGTGCTGCTTTCCGGGCCCCGGTGGGAGGTGTGTTGTTTGCTCTTGAGGAAGTGGCAACATGGTGGAGAAGTGCGCTTTTGTGGAGAACCTTTTTCAGCACAGCGGTTGTCGTTGTGGTGCTTAGAGCTTTCATGGAGTACTGCAAATCAGGAGAGTGTGGACTTTTTGGTGAAGGTGGGCTGATTATGTTTGACGTAAGTGGCGTTTCGGTGAATTACCATCTTGTTGATCTCATCCCTGTAACCATAATTGGAATCATCGGAGGTGTTTTAGGAAGCCTTTACAACTATGCACTTCACAAGGTCCTTCGTCTATACAATCTCATTAACGAGTAAGACCTTGTAACTTTAATACTTAATATCACTTCACAACACAATATCAGCACTAGTTCTAACCATAGGTATCAATTTCCAACAATTTACTTATGAACGGGTCGGTCCTATTTTACATCAAAACGGTGAAGTGAAAAAATATAGCTATTGGGAATTAAGGCGAATGGGTCAAATACGTTGATTAGACATCCAATGTCTATTTTAACTGTATAAAGCCTACTAAATCTTTTTATTCAAAGATTTAGACTATTATTATAATCAAATCATTTCTGTGATCATACTTGACATGTTTTTCATATTTACAAAATTTTGGAAAATAGACGAAAGAAGGTTAACAGGTTCACCTGACCCAACCCATTTGGGCTAGTACTAAAATGACCCGTTTTGGTGTTACCCAACCTGCACGACCCGCTCATATTGCCACCTCTGATTCCAATCTTTTTAAAGTTGCATACATCGTTCTGAAATTGTCGTGTTTTCTTGCAGAAAAGGGAAATTAGCCAAAATCTTGCTCAGTCTTAGTGTCTCATTATTCACCTCAGCATGCTTATACGGACTTCCATTCCTCGCAGCTGTACGCCATGTGATCCATCTGCTATGGATTCCGAGTGTCCATCTAAAGGAAGAATGGGGAACTTCAAGAAATTTTAACTGCCCAAAAGGACACTACAAGACCTAGCCACTCTCCTCCTTACAACCAATGATGATGCAGTGCGCAACATCTTTTCCACCAACACTCCAAGTGAATACCATGTATTTTCACTCTTCATTTTCTTCGTGCTTTATTGCATATTGGGACTCTTTACATTCGGCATTGCAGTTCCCTCTGGCCTGTTCCTTCCAATCATCCTCATGGGATCCGCTTATGGCCGCCTGCTTGGTATGGTAATGGGACCTACACAACAATTGACCAAGGTCTGTTTGCGGTTTTAGGTGCAGCGTCATTGATGGCAGGTTCAATGGAATGACAGTCTCTCTTTGTGTAATATTTCTTGAGTTGACCAACAATCTTCTTTTACTCCCTATAACCATGCTCGTCCTTCTAATTTCCAAAAGCGTTGGAGACTGCTTCAATCCGAGTATCTATGAGATAATACTAGAACTTAAAGGGTTGCCTTTCTTGGAAGCCCATCCAGAACCATGGATGAGAAACATAACTGTTGGTGAATTAGCCGACGTTAAGCCGCCAGTGGTCACCTTTAGTGGAATTGAAAAGGTTGGGCGGATAGTGGAGGTTTTGAGAAACACGACCCATAATGCTTTTGCAGTCGTCGATAACACCATGGTGCCCACAGTGGGCCAGATGAGTGAAGTCCATGGGCTTATTTTAAGAGCTCATCTTTTACTAGTGTTGAAGAAGAAATGGTTTTTACAAGAGAGAAGGAGAACCGAGGAATGGGAAGTCAGAGAAAAGTTTACATGGATTGATGTGGCAGAACGATGGGGCACAATAGAAGAGGTGGCGGTTACAAAGGAAGAAATGGAAATGTATGTGGATTTGCATCCACTTACCAACACAACCCCTTATACAGTGGTGGAAACCATGTCTGTTGCCAGGCTTTGGTGCAGTTTAGGCAAGTGGGACTTCGCCACATGCTAGTATTACCAAAGTATCATGGACCGTCGGTAAGTTAGCTTTCTATCTTTGTACCCTTATAAAAACACCATGTAAGTACTAGACTAATGTTACTAACCTTATGTTATATATGTTTCTTCGCACAGGTGCCGCCAGTGGTTGGGATCTTGACCAGGCAAGACTTGAGAGCCCACAACATTTTGAGTGCATTTCCTCATTTGAAAAAATCACACGCGAGTAAAAAGGGACGTTAAATATCAATGTACAAGTCAAAAGGCACTGGAAGCGATTCAGATAAACCGATATTGTACTTTCTATTTCCAATTTTGTATTCTTTTATCATGTTAGAGAAGGTCTTGGGGTATGTAAAACAGCTACATCAGGAACACACTTAAAGATTGCATTCTTCTGTCAGTTATACATCAAATAAGTTATTCTTGTGAATTATAAAGTCAGTTGTTTTGGCTGATAAGATATCAACTCTCTAACTCTCTTGCATTTTATAATCTCAACTAAAATGATGCAATATATGGTTTGTTCAACTAAGTTCATCAAGTATGATGTGATAAAAGACAATCCAATCATAAATGGGCTGCAAACTTTATTGTTTATTAATGTGTCAAACAATTGTCATTATGTTTAAGTTTATTATTTAACATGGGCCTAATGTGTCCAGCCCATGCAAACAGGTTCTAAGTCCAACTAACAAAACAGTGTCATCCATGACAGTTAAGATGTGAACGGTTGCAGACAACAGTGGCACAAATTCATATTGACAAACTTAATGAGATTAAAAACTGGAAGGTAAACCTGTAAGTATGTGAGCTATAAATCAGAACAAATCATTTCAGATTGAGACAGTTGGAATAATAACATCAGTTCCAGAAAGTTCTGTTTATTATGAATTTGATAAGGATGATGGGAGACATGAAAAATAAGGCTATTTTGAGGCCAAATAGTTGGAATTAGGAGTATAAATGAGAGATATAAAGATGTGATTAGTAATAAATACTTTTAGTTGGGACACGGTTACTAGGCCAAAGAAGAAGAATGGTGGTTTGGGTTTATGTAAGCTAGGAGATTGTAATAATGCTTTGCTTCTCAAATGGTTATGGCGGTATAGAAAGGAAGGTGGCGCTATGTGGAGAAAAGTTATCGACACGATACACGAGTCACGAAGAAGGTGGGATACATTTCCGAGTAACTCAAAATACTCGGGGACGTGGTCTAAATTGGTTAAATGCGGCTATCGGCTTCAAGTGGGAGAGATAAATTTCATTAGTATGGTTGGAAATGGAACATCAATAAAGTTCTGGGTCGATCCATGATCCATGGATCCATCGATTGCCTCTGAAGACTTTATTTCCAGCATTGTTTCGGATAGAACAAGATAAATGGTGCTTAGTCACGGACAGAATCGGTACTAATGGTTTGGCCGCGGCAATTAGTTGGAATTGGAAACACTATCCTAACTCAGTTCAGGAAGTGAATGAGTTGGTGGGGTGTCATCGGTTGATAGCAGACACTAGACTAGTAGCAAGGGTCGACGATTGGGCTTGGAATAATATTGGTCGGATGCTTTTTCGGTTCGATAGGTGAAGAGATGGCTGAGTAGCGATGGTTTGGAAGATGGTCAGCAACATTTTGAATGGTGTAAGTGGTTACCGTTAAAGTGTAATGTATTTATGTGGCGAGCGATATTGGATAGAATTCCAACAAAACTCGCGCTTAGAAGGAGGGAACATTGTTATTGGGGATGGTCTATGTGCTCTTTGTGATAGAATTCCATCATATCATACTTATTCTAAGTACGCTAGCCCAAGCTTGTTGGGTATACATAGAACGTAGGTGTGCACACAAGATTCAGGGTTTTGGAGTCTATCTTTGTGCATAAGTAATATTCTTATCTTGTAATTTCCGGATCTGATCATTCAATGGAAACTATCTTTTGATTATCTTGTGTGTGTCGGTTCTTATTGATTTATTTAGTGTCTTTAGGTTTTTATAGATTCATCACTCAAAACACCTAATCAATAGGTGTTTATGAGTGACATCAATCTCTAGCACCTTAGATCTAGTATTTTGGTGTTTTTAATGAAGTTTGCCTTCAAAAAAAAGTAAACAATATACAATTAGGGTTAAGAAGGTTATCGGAGGTGTGGATGGTGATGAAGATGAAGATTGATGAATCAACGGCTGAGATAATAGTGTTGGGTTCATAGAGATCATTGTTACCAGACTATCATGGTTTGGGTTAGATGTGTTTGGGATACAAGTCAAGGGACTTGAATTGTCAATAATGAATAGTTTCTAGGGTTTTATTGTCTCAGCTTACTTAAAAGCGGGCCCATCATATCATACTTATTCTAAGTACGCTAGCCCAAGCTTGTTGGGTATACATAGAACGTAGGTGTGCACACAAGATTCAGGGTTTTGGAGTCTATCTTTGTGCATAAGTAATATTCTTATCTTGTAATTTCCGGATCTGATCATTCAATGGAAAACTATCTTTTGATTTGTGTGTCGGTTCTTATTGATTTATCTAGTGTCTTTAGGTTTTTATTGATTCATCACTCAAAACACCTAATCAATAGGTGTTTATGAGTGATATCAATCTCTAGCACCTTAGATCTAGTATTTTGGGACGTACAAATAGGTATCAGAGCCTTCGTGCTCTTGATTGAATCTGTTTTGATACCAAAACCCTTATTTATTTGATTAAAAATGATAGAAAGCCGATTTGAATCCGTGTTTTTGTTGTCTAAATGGTTTTGGTATATGATAATGATCATTTGTGAGAGCTTCATCGGTGAGGAATAACTCCTGATGGCAAGTGGAGGGTTTTTGATTGGGCTTACGTAGGGGACCGTTTCACAATGGTAAATACAATAATTCTTTTTCATAATATTTATTTCAAATTTAACCAGTTATTTTAAATTTACCTATATATAACTCATTCTCCCCTGTCTTGTCCACCCCAAAATCTATTAATCAACCATGACCTGTTAACTGAGGAGGAAGAGATCGTACCCGTTACGACGTGGACGGAAATCAACAAAACCCTCCACGTGGCCGAGGGTCGATATGGCCACACATCCTTTTGGAATTTAAGGACTTAGTCGGTGATTCAACCGAACCACCGACTCACTCAACCGCAAGTGGACCGATCTTCAAAAAAAGTACCAATGATTCGAGGGTCTCCACCAAACAACCTTGCAACAAGTATCCGTCAATACCCATGAACACGAGGCTATTACACTCACAAAAATCGAGTACGAATTTCACAACAGAGGTGAATTTCCTATGGGTGCAAGCAAGCCAAGCCGCTCGCCAGCTACTCGAGCTCGGCTCGGTAAAAAAGCTCGAAATTATGAGTCGAGCCTTATCGAGCTCGAACCGAGCTTGAGCCTAAAACGAAGCTCGTTTATTTATCGAGCCCGAGCTCGAGCCTGCCATGTGAGGCTCGTTAAGCTCGTCGAGCCTAATCGAGCTTAGTGTATTATTATTTTTTAAAAAATATTTATCACTCATTTAAAGTTGTTTAGTAAACGAGCCGAGCTCGAGCTTCACTTACCGAGCTCACGAGCCTAAACGAACTATTATTTATATTATTTTTATTTAATATATTAATTAATAAGATAATAAACAAGCCGAGCCCGAGCCGAGCTTGAGAAATTAGCAACGAGCCAAGCTCAAGCAAAACAAAGCTCGACTTGAGCCGAGCTCGAGCTCTTATAAGTTAATCGAGCTCGATCTTGGTCGAGCTCGGGCTCGGCTTGTTTGCACCCCTAGTCAATTTCCTCATATATCAGCATTACAAATGATCAAACTGACACTAGATTAGATTTTTTAGTTATGTTTATTATGTTTTTTATGTTTATTTTAGGTTAGGTCAATTTTTATGTAACGTTTTTACTTGCAGTTTATGTTTTGTTTATTATATAAAATGTTATGTTTTTAAAACAAAAAGAATAATAAAATCGAGGTGACGTGGAGGTCATCCAGTCACTGTTCATGCCACCACCACCCGTGCATTTTTGTCTCTAGAGGGCAATCCTACCTTAGGTGAGGTGGATGCCACATGTCGATCCAATCCCCCCCCTAAGGGCATGACCACTCAGTGTAGCCTAACAATTTTAAACAAAAGTTCAAGGGAAATTTGCCAAAATAGCAAGTTTCACCTTGACTATCCGCATAGTCATAGGTTCTTAGTCGGTTTTAATTTATGAGAACCAATATGACATTGTCAAAGGTGGAGGCGGAGGCTAAGCCGTTAACCGTTTAATTTTTCATAACCATTGGGATGCTGTCAAAGGCAAAGGCTAAGCCCTTAGCCATTTAAGCTCATTTACGGTACTTGGGAGCATCCTATTGGTTCCCATAAATTGAAAAGGGCTAAGAACTGACTATTTCTAAAAAGTCAAGGTCAAACTTGAATATTTTGGTAATTTTTCAAAGTTTAATACAAAATTTGATTTCATAGGGAGGGAGAGTGCTACCATAGGGCGCCCTAGGGTAGTATCAATCTTATGCTATCACATCAGATTTGTCAAAAACTACCCTAAAAGTATCATGAAACATGATAATCAGAGGAAGCACAACCATAAGGTACTGTAACAACTTTTTAGATTTGAAAATAGAGTAAACATTTTAATTTAACATTAACTAAACAAAAACTAAAATTCATTAAAACAAATTAAAAAGTTACTCTAACTAAAAAATATTACGAAAATTTAAATAAAAAAATAATATAAAAATTGCAAGGCCAATCATATTTGGCAGTTATTTCACGCGTCTGATTAAGGATGACTTCCAACATTGAACTAGTTACTTCTTCTTGCGGTTTTATAAACGTTTCAATACTAGGTCATACATTGTTTCCCTCATAGCCTCACGTTTATCTACCATAGCCGCACGTTGATCTGCCAACAACGCTATAGCTTCTGCTTCTTCACATTGTTTCATTTTAATTTCCACCAACTTTTTTAATCTTGTCTTCTTTCATTGATCTATACGCACCAAGTGCTTGAACCAAACTCTTCGTGCTAGACAACTTGGGGCCTTTATTTTTGTTGTTTTTTTTTGTATTCTTTGTGGAACGTTGTCTGTTAAGGTCCGACATGTGACTAGTCTGGGCATCATCGGGTGTAGATGAGTGGTACTTGCCGGCTTCCTATTACTTTCTTTTCTTTTAAGAATGGGTATCGAAATCCTCACCCATCAACGAGGTTTTGGCCCATTTGTCGTGCATGCGTACAATATCTCATTCGGGTTTGTGAGTAAAACTACATGGATGTCTTTCTTTGTAATCAGTCATCGCCCTTTTCATCACCAAATAATCAGTAGAACCACTTGACTTTGGACACTACTATATAAAAGTATAAATTAATACAATTAAATTTAAAATTTAAAACTAAATATATAAATATAAACAAAAAGTAAATTAATACCGCTTGAATCCAAGTCCGTTGAACTCATTCATTTGACCGTTCAAGTATTTCATTTTGAAGACAACTGATGGACCATACGCTCGCTTTAACCCATGGTTGCGTTGTAATGTTTAAGTATAATCTCCCAAAACTTTTTCTTGTTTGTTGATTTCGACTTCTGTAACAACCCGACCAGGAGGGGGCTGGACGTTACGACAGTTTGGTAACAGACTTGCACAACGGAAGCAACGATAACAATATTTAAATGTTATACAATTTCTAATCCAAAAATATAAATACATAACTAAAATAAACAGTCTAATATTTATGCAGGACGAAACGCGACGGTCGTCGAAGCAGTTGATAAGGTATGTTCCGCTAGTCGATCCAAATCTCAATCCATGCTTAGCTCTAATGCTCTACAACTCTACGCTTGCAGCTTGAATCCTCTACCATAACAATCTCTAATCCACACAAGCAAGCATATACCTCGTCCTCAAGATTATCCAAATGTAGTACCTGAACACATGTTTAAAAGAGTTTGGGTCAGCAATTACGCTGGTGAGTCCGTGTAAGTAGTTAAGTAAATCCAAAACAGTTTAACAGTTCAAAAACAAGTTTACACAGTTCAAAACATAGTGATGTACAAGCGACCCCTCAACCCTAACACTAGATCTATCTACTGCCATTATAGATCTACAAGGCATAATATATGCCGCAACGGTCCGCAGGCCTCAGTGGAGGGTTTCCCGGTTCCCTAGTCCCGGGTCCACTGTGCGTGGGGGATTCCCTAAGTAGTACTACCCATATATTAAGTGGCTTACCTCTGAGTTAATGAGTGTCAGTGTTATCCGGCAGCTAGCATCTTGTCACATCACAGTTTAGACACACAAGCATATGTTCACCCCAAAACAGTAAAATAGAAAAAGGGGAAGTACACGGAACTCACCTCGACAGCGTATCACACTATGTCTCAAGCCGGGAATCAATCTTTCCTTAGCATACAAGGTCCTATGATAATCTTAAACATCGGTGGGTGTAACCGAACATCACGGTTACACGTGTGGACGTCTAGAACCTTTAGTTACTAATATCGTCTAATTCCAACTATTAGCATTCCTTAGGTGTATGTTACTATGGCGCCATCATTGTTTAGCCAATTGTCTAGAAATCCATATAAATGTTCATTTTAAAGTCCCTCATCTCATACTATTGTCCGAATCTTATTTATCCACAAATCAAGTTATTTCCATATTTAAACACCAAAGTTATATGATATCCAAGTCATACTAAGTCAAATACCAATTACACAGGGTTATTTATATAAAATTGTCCGCATATTTTCTGTTAAGTGTCTGATTGTCTAAATCACTATTATCTTTATATTGTCCACGAATATTTCTATATTCTTCTTGTTATTAATTCTAAAACTAACTAGTTATCTATTCGTTCAAGTCCTTGATATATAATTATTATGTGTTAAGTTCGTTGTTCTTATTAATGTTCAAAATGCTCCAATATCTCAAACGTTCCATACATTGTCGTTTATAATAATAGGTTCCATGGTTCTAAGTCTTATATCTGTAAGTTTGTCTAATGTTCAATGTATGTCCAATTATACGTATACAATCGTCGATTTACCATATACTATAATATATAGATTAAGAATAGCAATACGTTATTTAGTCTATAGATCGGTTCGGGTCCATTATGTTATCCAAGTTCTACACGCGTAGCCTACGACAATTATACAAAAAGTCAATAATCGAAATAGCTCTCGTGGTGGTATACCTCCTAATCATGTCTTCGGTTTGATTATTTTGACTGGTCAGTGGACAGTTGACTTCTGTTGACCGAGTCAAACTAAGTTGACTCGGGTCTTGACCCGTCTCCTTGTCTCCATCCGATTCCCATCTCAACAATCAACAATCACCACCACATCGTACTGTTAACAATCATCATCACCATAATCCCATCGTCATCCATTATCGGATTTCAACACCACCACATAAACCCACCTAGCAATCTCTACCAATCTGGAATATTATCTTGATTTTATACCTCCATGGTAACCGAATTACAAACCTGAATAATCACTCAACAACTTCACCCAACAATAATAACTAAACTTATATCAAGGGATCAGGGATCTTTGGGTTATACCTGGTAGTTCAAGGCTCTTAATCAGAATTCTGGGACCTTATCATCTTCTGTATGCCACCAGACCGCCACCTCATACCACCATGGTTCCTCTTTAATCCCCTAATCTGAACCCTAAATCCACTACCGCCGCCGCCTTCCTTTGCTAATGTCACCACCGTCGTATGTTGGTGTCGGCTGGTCGAAGACCACAACTGGCCCTTCAATCCTTTCTTTTCTTCTCTCTCTCTCTCTACGTTAGAGTGTGTGTGAGCAGCTCAGCCGGAGCTCCGCCACTTATGGTGGTCGGAAGCGGTGGCCGAAGACCTCCTGGTCTCTTTCTCTTCCTCTCGTCTCTCTCTCTCTCTCTCTATATATATATATATATATATACACACTAGTGGGAAACCCGCGCGTTGCAGCGGAACTGTTAAAAAGAACCAATAAAGGAACTTCGTTTTTCTTAATAACATAAGTTTCCATTTTCAATCCTTTCCCCCTAGGGTATTAGGAATACAAAATTTTAGAATGATATTTGTATAGCACAAATGATCAAATGATACTTATCTATCAAACATCCAAAGTTTTTTCTATTAATAATCATTCAACTAAAATATAACGTATTAAAATCACTATATTAATTTGATATCAAAATTTAGCATATTAGTTGACGTAGTTACATGAAACCTTTGTTTGAAATTCATTATAAACATAAGCTTTTTTATCTGGTAATAGAATCCATTGACGTAGAGTTAAGAGCAGATTAGGCATGTTTACGTGTATGAATATAACGTAATAATTTCAAAATGCAAAGCGTTACCTAATGATTAAAAGCACATCTTTCATTATTGATTTCTCGATTTCTTGTAGTATTATCAAGTTTATAAAACGTTTAACTTTTATAAAGTATATAATTCTATATAAAAAATTACAACAAAACATGTAGCATTATGAATTATTTTTTATAGTTATTTATTTAATGTGTTCAAAGTAATTGTAAAACTAAATGTCATGAGTTCTCATAAACATCACTTAACTATTGACTTCATTGTGATTAAATATGTTGTTCTAAAGACAAAATTACCCTCAAAAAGTAGTTATTATATGCATTGGGTGTTGTATCATAAGCAATTGAACTTGTACCTCTTAAATTTTAAGAAGTCCTTGTCAAATGCTTTATAATATAGTATATATATATATATATATACATATATATATCTTTGGTAAAGTGTGTGTGTGTATGTATTGTTTTGTGTAATGTGTAAATGTAGGCCATGTTTCGGTCTCCTTTTCCATTTCTCCTTATAACTTTTCCTCCTTCAAAAGTTACTTAATCTCATAAGTCACAATTTGTGACTTATGACTTTTCCTCTAATTTCTCTTTTTCAAAGCATAACACCTCCTCATAAGTTACTTTTCAAAAAATCATCCAAACACTTTTGTTTAAGTTATGACTTATTGAATAAGTCAATAAGTTAAAAGGAGGTGTGGAAATGGAGAGCCAAACATGCACGTAAAGAACAAATGGAAGGTGGAGGTGGCCTTGGGGCTTTTATAAGAGGAGTGGTTATGTATGTGTCAAATAAAGGGGTCGGTGTCAAAAGGGAAAAGGGACAAGTGTCCCTGAAGTGGTGAGTAATCACCACTTGTTAACCGGTATCGCGTATCGGTTTGTTACACGTTACGCGTATCCGTGTAGTGCAACGTTTCATCTGATAGTTATATATGTGCATATATATATTCCTCAGTTTTAGTTTCGTATTAGTAGGCGTATTTATAATTATAATTTTCTTAATGGTTTTGTTTGGTTGTTTATTTATTCGAAAGTAAATGTAGTCAAGCTAAATAGTCGCGAAAAATTTTAGGCCTAGTAACCGGGTTGTTACAACTTCCTTGTTTTCAGAAAAATAACACCATGCTTTAGCCAAAGTTACTTCTTGATCGGTCGTCCATATTTCACTATTCGCACGTCTGGGAAATTTTGTTGCATTTTCTTATACCACCACGACTGTCTTTTTCATCTTTGATTTACATATCTTTAATAGCATCATTCAAATTCAAATTATATTGAGGATCTTCTATTTTTGGCACAGCATTATCGTCATCAAGCTCTTCAAAAATCGGGAGACGTCGTTCCATCTCGTTACATGGAGGTGCGAAAGGCTTCTATCGAGTATTCTCGACTGTGTCCAACGAAATTAGCATTGGATGGTAGAGTATGTTGGTGGAGTTGTTGCGTAAAAAATTCTAGTGGATAACCAAATTGTGGGTATGTAAACATTTTAGGTTGTTCTTGTGAAAATTGCGGTTGATAGTTGATACCCTTGACGACTCACGCTTGAACTGGCACCTAGGGCGCTTGAACCGAAACCTTTTGTGCTCGAATCCACTCCTCTCAATTTGGTAGATTTCTTGTTTGCGGTAACCTTTCATCTTTGAGGTTCACTACAAATTTTTTTTTTGGAGTAAAAGTGTGTTTTTTTGAAGGAATTTTCGTGGAGAAGAAGAAGTGAAATGATGAAGAAATGATAAAATGGTTGGTATTTTAAATGAAAAATGAGGGTTTATTTTTTTATTTTTTTTAATCTTCCAATGGTCAAAAAGTGACTATTACCATCTTGCCACGCTCGGGAAGCACCGCCTGCGCCACCTAGCCATTTAGGCCTACTGAAACCGCACAGATCGGTGTAGCTGATCGGGTACTAGATACCTGAGGTGGTACCTGACTTCCACTCCGAGCTCCCTTACCAGAAGTTGTTTGTTTATTTTTTAGGGGTATTGGATTTTAATAAACCAAAGTTTAGTCCATTGGCCGATAATAATCCGAATTTTAACGTTGGACCGGGATAATTCCAAGTGAACATGTGGGTGTCAAAAATGAACCTCCGTAATTCTAAACTAACTGGGTTAGTGAAAGATGACGTGGCAGCTGAGGTGACATGCTGACGTGAACCAACTGATGACGTGACAACTGACTTGTTTGATGACTTTTTTTTAATTCCAATTATGCTCAAAAAAATTTCCATCTTCATAGCCCTTTTAAACAAAACAACAGTAGCAGCATGAACAACATCATCATCATCTTCATCTGTTCATCATAATCGTCTTCGACATCTTCATCTCCACAGCCCCCTCCCTCTCCTCACCTGCAACACCACCACCACCACCATCTCCACCGCCTCTCTCCCTCTCCTCACCATCTCCTCTCTCCTCCACCATAGGAAACAATAACTCATCCTCATGTTCTTCATAATCCTCTTCATCTTCTTCATCATGTTCGTCTTCGTCGTCTAGATCTTCGTCGTCTTGTTCGAATTGTGCTTCGATTTTGATAATCTGTATTGTTTATCTTGTATTGTTCTTGAGATGAAGATTACTAAAGCGGAATATAGGAAAAAGAAGAAGAATAGAGGGACGAAATCGCAATTAATAACCTCAAAAATACGTTGTTGTTGTTGCTGCTGCTGCTGTTGCTGTTGTTGTTGTTATTAACATATCTGAGCCGTGTACCCTCTATCAGTTAAAGTTTTGTTTTTGTCCAATGAACTACACTCCTCCCAATTTAAATATTCAGGTTATGTTTCGTTTTTGTCCATAGAGTAAAAGCCCTATCATTAATCAGGTTCTTGATATTGTTTTCATGGTGATTGGATCGATTCAAGAAACTAGGGCTTAAAATCGAATTGTATGTTTTATTTGTGTTTGAAATTATTATTGTGTTTGGGGTTTTGAGGGAGAAATGGATTTAGAGGGTGTTGTTGTTGAAACAAGATGTTGATGATATGATGAAGATGAAAGAAGATGCTGATAATATTAAAAAAAGAAATAAAAAAAATAAAAATCCAGGTCATAATACATCACAGCTGTCACGTCATTAGTTGGTCCACGTCACATGCCATCTCAACTGCCACATCATCTTTCATTAACCCACACTACAAGAAATTTGACCTTTAGCGGCGACCCTTAAAGGTCTATTTTAATCTAACCATTGATCAAAATAAGATCAACAGTTAAGAAAAAAACTCGTCATTATTATTAGCGGCGACACCGTCGCCGCTAAAGGTCCTCCCAAAAGTTTTAGATACCCGCCTTTCCTCTTTTCTTTCCCTCTCTCTTTTCACCCAAAACTCTTCTTCTCTTCTCTTTAGATAGATCTGCAGCTTGCTTTCCCTCTCTTCTTCTTTACTCATCTTTCCCTCTCTTTCTTCTTTCCTCCCTCAACCACCACCAACACCACCGAGCCCACCCCTCTGCGCACTCTGCCCATCTCCGAACCACCGCACCACCTCCCTTCAACCACCGAGTCCCACCCCGCTGCGCCCTCTGCCCACCTCCGAACCACCGCACCATCGCACCACCTCCCTTCAACCACCGAGCCCCACCCCCTCCAACCACCGTTAAGTATTTTTTTTCTTTGTTTTGTGTTTTTTTATTTTATTTTCTATTTTTTCTTTTTATTTTCTTTTCCTTTTCTGCTTTTTTTTAGTATTATTTTGGTTTTTTTTGTTTTTTCAGTTTTCTTTTTTTTTTTCTGTTTTTTGTTTATTTTTTATTTTTTCTTTATTTTCTGTTTTATTTTTTATTTTCAGTTTTTTTATTTTCTGTTTTTAGGTTTATTTTTTATTATTTTTTTGATAATTTGTTTGTGTTTGTAGGAGCAACTTAATGATATCATAGCGAATCCTCAATTCCAAACGCAATTGCTCCAAATGGCTAATCAATTTTTCCAACAAAGGCTTGGAAATCAAGGCGGAAGTGGTAATAGTGTCGATCACGATCACGACGATGAAGACAAAGACCAAGACGAAGACTTTTAGGCAGTTTTGGTATGTTTGTTTAGTTTTGATGGTGTATGCTTTTTTTTTTTTTTTGAACGGCAAATTTCTACTCCTAATGGGACTTGAACCCATGACCTCCCCCTTAGGTGTTCCTAGAAGCATTGCTTCTACCATTGGGCCACCAACCCCAATGGCTTTGATGGTGTATGCTTGAATCAAATATTAGGTTGGTATGTTAGTTTAGTTTGTTTGATATGTATTGACGAATGTTGGTTTAACTTTGTTATGTTTATTTATATATATGTAGATGTTGGTTAATTATTTTTGTTATTATTTAGTTTTGTTATGCGTGTGCGGAGTAAACGAATAGCAAAAAAAAAAAAAACCTTTAGCGGCGACGCGTCGCCGCTAAAAGTCTTGCCCAGATTACACCAGAAACTGCCACGTGTCATGCCACGTGGCAAAAAAAAATAAATTTAAAAGATAATGCCACGTGGATAAATACCTTTAGCGGGGACACCTTTAGCGGCAACAGGAACAATAGCGACAGGCAAAAGGTGGCAAGACCATTAGCGGCAGCCGTCGCCGCTAAAAGTCTTGTCGCCGCTAAAGGTCCAGTTCCTTGTAGTGCCAGTTAGTTCAGAGTTAATGATGGTTCATTTTTGTCACCCACATGTCTGCTTGGGATTATCCTGGTCCAACGTTAAAGTTCAGATTATTATCCGCTAATGGCCCAGACTTTAGTTAACGAAGATTCATTTTTGACACAAACATGTTTTTTTTAATGGGCCCTTCTCTTAAAGAGATGATAAAAGAGAGAAAAAGAGATGTAGAAACCGGTGGTGGTAGCGGCGACTTCCGGCTGTGACTCATGATGGTAGACGGTGGCGACTTGGTTTGCCTTTGGTGTTCGGCAAACATAGTAATAACCCCAAATCTTTGTTCTTTTTTCCGGTGACCGATCTATGGTTGCATGCCATTTGACCAGATGAAATATATTTGGCCCAGGTTTGTCGCTACAACGCTAGTGGTCCTGCAACCTGGTGCCGGTTACTACGGTTTCATTGTTGAAGAAGCCGATTACGAGGACGTTCCTTGTGATGTTCTTGTCTGGTACTCATAGTTTTACCTTTTTTTAATTAGGTTACTGTGCTATCAAATTTATGTTAGGTTAATTGTATTATGTTGGATTTATTGTATATTATTGATTTTGTTTGAACTTAAAGCATAACATTGAGTACTTAATTTGTTCTTGTTTCCCTGCAAGAGCAATGATACCATGACTCTTAAGGATTTCTTCAATTACACCGGATCTAAAAATCGGTTGATGCGTTTATGATGACGTGTTTATTATTTTGTGTAGGTATTGGTCAATTTTTCATGCGTTTTTTGTTTGTGTCAGGCTATTATATATATATACAAATTGTAACTTTTGATGTGAGAGGAGAACACTATTTCGCTCGATACAATCATTAAAGCGCAGTTTCGTCATCACCGACGTAAGCCGACGTCACGTACAACTCTCTAATGCCAACCACTTTCTCTCTTTAAACAGAACCCTACGTTGACCACTTTTCTGCGATTATCTTCCGACTGGATGGACGTCCGGTGGCGCTGGGGTTTGTCGGTGCTAGGCAACATGACGATGGGCAGAAAACACCCCAAATCGCCCAGAAAACAGCGGCCACGGTTAAAGTGTCGTTAACGAGACGGCGGACGGCGACAATCGCTTGCTTCGTCCTGCATGGCCCGTTTCCGGCTAGATCTTTTAAACTGAAGACCGATCCGGACTCATAAAGTTGTTCCTGGACTAACCTTACCTGAAACCCATAGAGAGGTTGATTTTAGAGAGAGAGGGGGGTGGTGATGGTGGTGGCTACGGTTTTTTCTAGAGAAAGGGAGAGGATCGGTAGTGGTGTTACCGGGTTTTAGAGAGAGAAGTGGAGTGAGGAGAGGTAGCTGGATTTTTAGAGAGAGAAAAGGACGACATTGTCGCCGGAAGCAAGAGATTGCCGCTGTCTGTGGCGGCGCTCCGCCTTTGCTCCTCCGGGAGCTCCACCGTTTACGGTGGTCGGAACCCCTTGGCCCTCCCCTTCTCTCTGTCGGTTATGTCTCTCTCTAGAATGGTGCGTGTTGTTTGTTGTGTAAGAAATAAAGGGTTGAGTGGTTTTTGCAAAATTAGGGCTCTCATATAACCTGGGTAATACATTTTTGAATATAATAATTTAAATAAAAAAAGTAAATATATATTATTGAAGTTGTTTTGAACAACTAAAACCTTCACGTGGGATCTGACAAAGGACAACTTGCTTTTTTGTTTTTTTGAAAGGCTAAAGGACAACTTCCAAAGTTTGTATTTTTTTTAATAATAATAAAATGAGTAGAAACATAACGTATCGTTTGTGTATTTAATAAATTATAATAATTGTTGGTCTAAATACAAAACCTAAACCTTATCCTTCCTATTTAACTTTTATAATTTACAACGTCATCCATATTAGCTTCACTTTTACGCCCTTTTTTTCACGTACGCATCTTGCACACCCACGTCACCTAACACCTCAAGATTTAATCTCAACGTTTGAAACGAAATAAATATTAATTTGATAATACAGAAAATAAATTGGCACCACGTTGAAGGTGCTTTTACTGTCATTATCTTAACGTTTGAAACGAAATCGCAAACGCTAGGTCATCGCTGCAATGCGTGACGCCGGAAAAAAAATCTATATATATACAAATAGCAAGTTATCATGTAAGGCACAGTTATTGTGAGTCTGAGACCTCTCACACCCTTTCACGTTCGTGTGATCGGTGATCTATGACTGTTTTCCATGTATTCTACAAATATACATATTTGCTTTCTCTGGTCAATGATGACAAAGGTTTATGGAAGCTAAGGATGTCCGTTGTGTGAGACAGTATCGATAGGCTGCAACCACATAACGTACGACAACAACTCAGTCGCCCCCGTCGCCGCAACGCGCGGCGGGTATAAAACTAGTTAAATATTAAGTATGAAAGTGTTATTCATGAATTTGATCCTCATTTGAATTATAGAGTCACTCAAAAAGCATGAATGATTTCATTTGGGATGGCTTTTGGTATTGATGGGCAAGTCAAATGTTTCTGTGAGGTATGCAAGACCAAGATAACCTAAGGTTCGATTTTGTACAAAGGCTCATGGTTGCGCTCGCAATATGTTATTTTCATTTGTTTCATCATCCGGTCGGTGTATACATGCCTGTTATTTAACTGTTTACATACATTGTTTTTACTTTTCCTGATTCAAAATCGTAATGCAACCTTTAGCAAAGATGTTTGGGATTTGTGCGTTTCAAGCACAGATTCCGAAGTTGTTAGATTTGGTTTTCACAACAAAAATGTGATTATTTTCATTATATTACTTATGAACATGAAAATGCGCCTAACTATTCTCTGGTCAAAGATGTAAAATGGATCATATCAATCATGCATAATAACAATTCAGATTATCATTTACTTATTGCAAACATCATTGTTATATTTATAATAAAAGTATATGAGCTGTTGATATGAGATAATTTATTTATTTTAATAACTTCAGATTTTATGTTTGTATCTGTTGGGCATCGCCATATGTTTTGATTTTATGTTTGTATCTGTTGGGCATCACCATATGTTTTGATTTTATGGTTGAAGTATTTCATTTAGAGGAATTTTGATTGGGAATTAGATTGGGGTATGGATAATCATTTTTTAATCTTATACTTCATGTATGTGTTGTGTGTTCCTTTTGGTGTTGTAGCAGTTTTTTGTGGGATCAAAAGGTCGGTGGAAGAACATGGAGGAGGCATGTTCCCCCAGGGAAGGTGTTTACCATAAAATGAATGTCAATCCACATTTAGTAAATTTATGTATGTATATATATGTATTTAAGAATTTGTTAAAAAACTGTCTTTGATTTTGGTCGATAAGTTTGGATGGATAGAAACTTTTACATTGATGCGATAACCTTCTTTTAAATCTTACTTGTTGTTTAGTTTGCATATATAAGTTCAAACATTAGCTGCAACAATTGAGCTAAGTTACGTATTTGTTGAAATGAACCTAACAACAGTTTAAAGATTTTAAAACATCACAACTTTAGTAGGTACCAAACAAACAAGTGAACTTTTGCAGGTTTAGGTCTTTTGAGTTTGTCTGTCTGTTTGTTTTTAGCTGCACTTGGATGGTTTATATCATGGTTTTACAATGCCATCTTAATCTCGACCACTACAACAATTTGTATCAACTTCAATTGGTATAAGTAAAATGTTCAATCTGATAACGAATCAGTTTAGCGCGCTGCAACGCGCGCACCAAATATAAACCTAGTTAATATAACATTTAAGCCAGTTGCTAACCATTTTCTTTAAACTCTTCCCGATAAACATTATCTTACTAGAGATTTTTTCTTATTGGCTTTTATTGTTTGGATATAAAAATGGTATCATTAGAGAGTACATAAGGAAAAAAAACGTAATATTCTCAAGAAAAATGACAAAAAATGTATCACTAGAACAACACCAGATGCCGACTTTCTATAGAGGTTACTTATGTTAAACGATAACTGATGACATGGGTACCCAAACCCCCACGCTTAAATATACACGCATCAGCTCCTTAGATCCCTAGCACAGGACCTTCCTTACCCGAAGTCAATAATAAAGGTGAGTCCAACCTTTATGGGCTAGTCCAGCCCATTACTATAAGGCCCATTAGGTTTGTGGTTTCACCCTCTATAAATAGAGGGCTCACACCCTCACTCAAACCCATTCCATGTGTCTTGGTCTCAACCTAAGACATATTATCTCTCTCTCTCTCTAGAAATATTCTCCCCTAGAGAAACCTACGAGCTGCTAAAGTATCACACCATCAGCTCATAATCTCTCTATAATTACACATAACTAAGTTGTTAAGCTTCCTTGCTTAACTCACTCGCTTCCCTAACGAAGCTCACGAGCTGTAACAGCTCATAGACACATGGGCTCTAACAACTAACTTTCAACCATCAAGTTAAGCAGCCCAAACCACCTCGGCTGCTAGCTAATCGTCGGGTTTCAACCACCGGTTCCTCTCATACTTTTTATCTTTCATTTACTCTTTTATATTTACTTTTATTGGGATAAATCACTAATGGTGGTCCCCAGGACCCCAGTCTCTGTCCCCCTCTAACGAGTTGTTCGTGGTGCAGGTACGAGCTTAGAAGGTGATAGGTCCAACCCGAAGAGACGTCCATACCATCTCCATGCCTTATCCTTGTTTCAACAATAACGAAATACAGATTGACATTACATGTTTTGAAAGTTAGTTAGATACAATAACAAATTAGATTTAAAAAATGTATATGAGATGGGAGGTGCTATGTGCTTAAGTCGTTTCAGGTCACTGCTAAGCGATCTATTAGCTATATCGCTTTTGATGGGCTAGCTAATCGTCACAGCGAAGCGCAACATATTTGTGGCCTCCGAATAAAGGCAACAAGAGGCAACCCAAGTGTTGTAATCTTAAAGTTGGTCTGGAACTTAATGGGCCGCGAGTATTTTTGTGAAGCCCCACGCGAGAATAACAGTCACCTTAATGTAATCTCTACTGTCCAATAAACCCGCAACAAAACAGAACCTCCCACAGCGAAGCACGGGTAACTAAAACACTAGTTGTGCTTTATAAATCAGATTTGGGCTTAGAATTATTTTAAGAAATTAACATTCAGATTTGGGCTTATGGGCTTATTTATCACATCTATGGGCTATACTTATATAAGTGTAGTCACATTTTAGGGTTTTAATTTTATTATTATAACACTATGGAACCACCACCGCCCAATCCACCACTGCCGCCGCCCCAACAACCACAGCCCCAACAACCATAGCCCCAACAACCACAGCCCCTACAACAAGCTTTTGCAGCCTTTGTAAACACGCAACATTTCGGTTTAATAATATTTTCGAATGGATTATGGGAATATGAAAGAAGTCGTTATCATTACAACTCCGAAGAAAAAATCAGTGTTTGTGCCTGTAAGTTTCAACGTAACGATGACACAACTATTTGAGATCGCTAGAACTAACAGCGGCCTCGCGGCCGGTGTGCAATTTAATCTTAGCTACCGTAGGAGGGATGAAATGGGAGTTCTAGTTATATTATAAAGATAGAAAAAATAGTTTTAAAACAAATATATGGTTCACGGTTTAGCACAGAAAATTTTTGTGGATTACCTAAATTACGCACAATCCGACATAACAACGTAGGCTTCATAATACTACTAGATTTATATCCCGGGAGCGTCCCGGTTTGAGAAATCTAATATGACATATCAATTTTACATACGAATTAGCCTGATGCGCTTTACAGTTACATACGAAATAGCCTGTATGAACAAAACCCCACAAAAAATAGTCGTTTTTTCTCCGTTTTTATATAGCACTGTGGTACTCGTTGGAAAAATAATAAAACGCATGTTAATTTGGTCGTTTTTTTCTCCGTTTTTTATATAGCACTATGATATTCGTTGGAAAGATAATAAAACGCTCGTTAATTTGGTGTAATTTTTTCTTTAAAAAAATATCGTATATAAAAGATATTAACGTTTAAAATTATGGGAGGAAACATGAGAGAAATAAATCTAATTTTGTTTTTAAATTCTTTTTTCCTAAAATATCTCAATCCACATGGCATCCTACATGGCACTCTCAAAGGAGAGAATGGCTATATGAGTGCCATGTAGGATTTACCCCTTTGAAATATATATATATATATATATATATATATACTAGGTGGAATCCCGTGTGAAAACACGGGAAGACCGAATCCTACCTTAAGGCCTGTTTAGTAAAAACAACATTAAGAAGTCAATCGTCTGCTGCGAAGAAGACTTGTTTAGTACCATCTGTTTATTTGTTCATAAGAGTTATTACACCCCAGAATATAAAAAACATAAACAGACCAAGTGTTATCTACTGTTAAAAGAAAAACTGTATTTCATAACGTCTGTTCCTTTCACGATACCAGTTAATAATACTGAACAGATGTTTAATAACTGAAAAGTTACAACCAAGGAATAAAAAATCTACAGACGGATTAAAGCTATGTTGAGATAACACATATTAAAACAAAAAAGAGGATCACCATATTAAAAAGTCAATCTAATGTTGAAAGAAAAAATGTATTTGGTAACGTCTGTAGGACACATATTTTTGTATGTCTTCATTGAACTTTTCATTTGACCTTATGTTTTCAAGTAGAAATGAAGAGGCATCCATCTTTCACTTGATACATCGGTAGCAATGAACTGATTAAATTTCATGTTTACTTATATGGAGATTGAATAAAACATAAAACTTAATACGAGTCAATTTAGCATCACAAAACATAAAAAACCATATATAATCTTGACAAACATACAAAATTAAAAACAAAAATAAATATAATCAACGTTAAACATCAAGATACATAGCTAGTTAAAGGAATTAATAAACTTAACCATTGAAGCTTCAAGTTGTGCATGTATATCTTTAAATTTTGCCAAAAATTCTACGTCCTTACTCCCGGCCTCTGAATTGTACAACAACGACAAATCACGAACAACAGTCGAGGGCATTGACTTCAAAATCCGTTGCACATCATCTCGGTCAAATGTGCCCAAGTGCAAACTGTCAAAACAAATCTTCAAATCTCTTGTAGTCTTCAAATCTTGATAGTATTGTGCTGTAATTTGATTAAGCACAAATTCCTTCATTTTATCTTCTTGGTTATTAGTTGGCGCTGCCATTGATGCCATTGATGAAGACTGAAATGTTAATGTTAAGATGGTTTATAATGAAATTCGTGATTTGTTTACTAATTTATACATTTAAAACGCGTGAAATGAAGGTCATAGGGTAGTATAGTTATTATACTTGGGTTAACGTGTTAAACGAAAAGTTTTGTTTTAATGATTATTTAATTTCAAAACGTTTATAGTATCTAAAGAGTCTATACAACTTGTGAAACAAAAATGGACGAATGCTTTAGAAAACGAATAGCCGAAATAATAAAGTATCAGTTTTACAAATCAAAGATTTAAATAATTATACCAAATATCGCGTTAAATTAATTATCTTTCAAAATTATATCTATAAATATGTTCATATCCAACCTAAAATTTATCTATAAATTCCACACAGTACATATTCTAAACTTCATCTACCAAAATGGCAAACAGATCATACTATCATTTTGCTGATACATCAGACGTTAAGTCAATATTCAGCACTTGGTCATTAACAGAAAAGAGAAAAGACGAAGATGTTAGGAATGAAGTAGAGAAGATGGAAGAAACAGTTAAGGAACAATCATGGACAAACATTGGCCTGCTAGATATGGTATTGCATGAACCTCCAAATGGTTTGAGAGACAAGATAGAAGACTACTTGACTCAACAACTACAAATCGACAACGACATTCATGAAGCATTGATGCAGTTAAAAAAGGATCTTTCAAGCGAGATTTTGAAAAAGAAAGAAAGGGTTTTCGAGATTTTAATTAAGTAGTTTATATAGTAGATATGGTTTTTATTATGTATGTTTTAAATGTTAAGAACTGTTTACTAAAAACAACATTAAGAAGCCAATCGTCTGCTGCGAAGAAAACATGTTTATTACCATCTGTTTGTTTCTTTAAAACAATTACTTTAACGTCTGTTTACTAAAATCAACATTACGAAGCCAATCGTCTGCTGTAAAGAAAACCTGTTTACTAACATCTGTTTCTTTCTTTAAAACAATTACTACCCAGAATATAAAAAAAACGTAAACAGACCAACTGCTATGCTCTGTTTGGTAAAAACCAAATTAAAGAATCAATCTACTGTTAAAACAAAAACTGTATTTCGTAACGTCTGTTTCATTCACAATACCAGTTAATAATACTGATCAGATGTTTAATAACTGAAACTATTACAACCACGGAAACATAATCTACAGACAAATTAAAGCGCTGTTGAGATAACACATATTAAAGCAAAAAAGAGGATGACCAAATTAAAAAGTAAATCTAAAGTTGAAAGAAAAACTGTATTTAGTAACGTCTTTCAAAGGCAGGCCATCAATTTAGCAGAATTTTTAAAACACTGTATTTAAAACACTGTTGATTAAAACAGATGTAAATTCAACTGTTTAGTTAATTTTCCCACTGAAACAACTTTAAAATTCTTTTTTTAAATACAAATTTCCAGACAAACACAAATACTATTTACCAATATTTGTAGAAATATGAACATCTGATGTTTTACGTTATTCATATTATAAATAAGTGTTCAAGTTCTGTCTTATGTAAATTGAACATGAAAAGGTTGTTTAACTTCGTTTGGTAAAAAGACGTTGCCACTAACGATGGTTATATAAAAATCCTTACCTAATAACCGTCAAACAAAATTTGTTAACGATCTGGTATTTTTTATTTAAATTACTTTTAAACCTAAATTTAACTTATGTTGTTACAATTTTAAATTATTACTCTTACGTTTAATTGCAAAATACACCAAGCTCAAAATTATAATCATTAACTTTGGAATTCACGCCACTAAGACTGTTACAATGGGGAAGAGAAAAATGAATAGACGAATGAAAATATCTGTTGAAAAAACTGATATTAGAAACAAACAATTAATCTTAACCTTCAACGGAAATTTCATTACACTGTTTATCAAAATCAGTTGAGTAATCAACAAATTTGTGAAACAGCAGTTACACGATTCAACCCTATTATTACAATTCCATAATTTGAGTTAAACATTGAATTCAACAAAAATAAATACAAAATGGAAGACTTATAATAGAACAAATACAAATATCTCAAAAAAACTAATTTAATGACAACATAATTACAATATGTGACTTTACAAACTACATAAAAATACAAGGAAACATAAAAAAACCCTACTAACAACCAAACCCCGAAGAATGATCTTTCTTGCTAGCATCATCGAAACAAATCACATACAAAAACAGTGAAAACCAGTACACGACAACAGCTCGTATCTAAATATCATCCGGATCCAAAAACCCTAACTATTGAAAATAGGAACTGGATGTATATATGTAATAATGAATTGATGTTTTCCTTTGATGGGAAGAATCATCAGAAAACATCAATTCGAAGTTGTTTACCAACCAACTGTTGGTAATCTATTTTCCTTTGATGGAAAGAAGCTTTCGAAAAATTTGTGGAAACATATTTGAAAGTAATATCATAATGCATATTGGATGGAGAGATGTAAAGTGAGAATGGTGAAAATGAATACTGGGAATTCATCCTCTTTTATAGGCTGAAATATAATAACTATTCGTAAAGTTGGTTTTCAACTTCATTAGTTGGATTTCAAATAAATATAAAGTTGGAAGTTACTTTTGGAAATTTTAATTTATTTTTTATTGAATGAATGACAATTGCAACACAACAATAATAATAAAATAATAATAAAGTAACTTCAAAATCGTAATCATTATTTTTGGGACTTTTTATAACATCTGTTGATATGTGTAATAAATGATGAATTTCGCTATTTTCCCACTGAAACAACTCTTCAAATTCTATTTTATTTTTATTTAACAATGAAATTTCCTAACAAACACAAATACTATTTAGTAAAATTTGTACAAAGATGAACATGTGATGTTTTATATTATAATAAGTGTTTAACTTCTGTTTTATCTAAATTCGACATGAAAAGTTTGTTTTTCTTTTTCTTATATAAGTGAGTAAAGATAATAAATATAAATATATAATTTGTGTACATTGATTATTAATTTTACTTTAATTGAAAAATATTGAATTGTTACACTTGAGTATATTTGCGACATACAAAATAAACACATAGCAAGTTAATACATTTAAGATCATCAATAACTTCATTAGAAAACAAAAAACTGTTTTATTATATTTTAAGGTATGTTTACTAAAAAAAAACTTTAAAGAGCGAATCGTCTGTTTTAAGGAAAATTTGTTTAGTAATATCTGTTCCTTTCATGACAGCTGTTAATAGTACTGATCAGATGTTTAATACTGAATACAGTCAAAACTAAACAAACACTTTAAACATCTAATCTAAACAAATATATATAAATACTTGGAACCACATGTGAAAACACGGTAGAGTATATCTTTTTTTAAAACAATTACTCACCAAATTAAACTTCAAATATCTAGAATCAGTTAAGGTCATTGTTTTTAAAACCGCTGTTAGTACAAACAGTTGTTGATTCAAACAGATGATTCATAAACACTTTCCTTAAAACAGACGTTCAATTAAACCATTCTTACTAACAATATCATCACATTTACGATTACGAAATTGTTGGTGTAAATTTATATCAAAACTGATCAACCTTTGCCGACCTAAAATAACAACATTTAGGAATACAAAATAAAGATTCATCAACTTAATTCCTTTAACCTAAGATTTTGTAACACCCTAAAACCGTAATGCAGAAAATACGCAGCGGAAATACCAACTTAAAAATTCATTTCTTTAATAACAACCTTGAATGATTAGAAATCAAATCTACTAAGTATTTTAAGTGTTACATCTTCTATTATTTCTTATTGCCTTCAACAAAACTCATCTTTATTTGGTTAAGTGACCGTGACCACATACAATCCGCCTCCTCGCTCGATCGCCATCCTTTCCTTGCTTTAAGAGGTAGACAATACAACCTACAACCACCACATAATCATATCATTAGTTCAGTAAGTGACTATAGTCAGTATTTTTACAACATAGTGATAGCATCCCAAGGAAGCTAGATAATCTCCTTGACTTGTCTCCGCAAACTTGGACTAATACAAGATACGAGCTTGAATCCGATATTTGGATTCTAGCCTTGAAATTCCATGCATTCATCCTCATCTTTCCTGTGCCTTTGTTGTAATTCACATAACAATACGGTTAATAACATTAACAATACATACATAAACACGACCTCCACGATTTCATTTCAATGTCCCACCATCCTTTAATCTTAAACAGTCTTACTAAGATCAATCATGGAGTTTAGAGTAACCTTAAGAATCCTTACATTCCCACATAATGACACATGATAAACCATGTTAGAAAGAAGAAACAAAACAAAAGATTCATGGGTCCACCGTAACTTACTCAGGCCACCGTAAGGTACGGTAGCCCTTGTTTCAGTTTCCACCGAAGGCAGTAGAAGTCCACCGTAAGCTTTCTGATGTCCACCGTACCTTACTCTGGCCACCGTAAGTACGGTAGCTTCTGCACATTTGGCTTATTTTCTTCATTTCCTTGCCCGCTTTCCCCCAATCTTTGAACGCCTTTAAACTCATGTTCAAGGCCATTCCTAAAGGTCACTTGGGGACTTGTTTAACACCATTTAATCATGCTTTAAAGATGTCCATTTATGGTGGTTTATAACCCCTTTCGGTTTAACTACAATCCATCCAATTCTCACCCAAATCGACCCGTTAAGGTCTTAGTTATACAAAAACCTTAGTTGATCATCCAAATGGCATAACCATCATTTTGTTAACCCATCTAACTTTTGTTAAACTAAAAATCATTGTCCAATTATTTAATTATGACCCAGTTTATAGGTTTATCCTTTGGTAATTCCTTGGGATTCCCAAAACACCCTCCTCGGCTTATTTTACAAACTAGTCACCCGTGGGTGACACTACTTGGTTTAATTCCATTGTTTTTAACCGACTAACTTATTTGGAAATCTCTAAGCCCTCATGGACTTAGTTTTCCATCATTTTCAATATTACATACTATTGGTCATTCCTAGGCGCTTTAGCGCGCATTGGACATAGTTTTGCAAATAACTACCAATTTAACGCCCACACTTCACGAGGGTGGTTTTCATACGCATATACTACTATTACATCATTTCCATTCTATATGAACATAAATCAATATCATAGATTCGAGTTAAGTTCGGGAGTCACTTACCTCAAGTCCTCCAAGTTCATGCTTGTTTACTTGCCTCATCTTGACCCATTAGCTTCCCATGCTTGAGTCCATCCTTCCCATCCCTTCATATCATCATGTTCACCTTATTGTTAGCGTACATGATCATTCACACTAACAACCATTCCTAACCAAATATCACATTGACTTTCATTAGTCAATTTCTATCATACTTAAAACATACATTCATAACCACATTTATTTTCACATCATGTAATACCACTTATTATCATATATGACTCATAGTCTAACATGTGATGCGTCACATAGTGTTTCTAATCACACAATCATGTTTGGGAGCCTAACCATGTTATTCTACATTATTGACTTGGCGGAAAGTCAACTTTCAACCATTCAAATTTTCTAGTTAGAAAGATATATCCATATTAGTGTACTAGACCATATGAACTTCACCATAACGATATACTCACATGTTGCGGAACACATACAACCACATGATCACTATGGTTGTCATATACGTTCATACATTACCTCCCATACATACTAGAGCTTTCATGATCTCCAATTAGCAACATAGCCAAAGAATATCTCATAACACTAAATTCCTACATGAATACTCCCTAGTACACAATTCTCATGCTAACCCACTTTCAATTATATCTATTATCACATTACTTTCATACTTGTCCAATCTTGCCTACAATTTCACAAGTTAGACTAATCTAGACATTTCATCAAACACTTGGTGTGCATACAACATTTAAAACACAATGTACAAGCATTTCATGCCTACTTTCATAGCTCATAACATAAATCATCATATTTCTTCCCTACATTACATACCCTTCATTCAATAGTTATCAAACATAGCAATTCATCACTTTCTTTTCAATCTATTTATCAGATTTGATCAAGAATGATCATGGGTAAAAACCCCCATTTTTCTTGAACGTGAACCCTAAATCAAAGTGCCAGTTGAGATCATTAAATCATTAATGACACTAGATTAGTGCATCAAAACATGAATTCAGCCATCTCATACTTACAATTTACCCAATTTAGGGTTAGTTCATCAAAACCCACCAATAGCTTCAACCAAGAAGTTTCATGATAAACAATGGATACTTACTTGATGCTTAGAAGGTGATGAACACTTCTCCAATCTCAGATCATACATGCAAATTTCCATTTCTCTTGTTTACTAGAGGTAGAAGGCACACACACATATACACAAACACACACACATTCTCCTGAAGTGTGTGTGTGTGTCGCATATAACCTCCCACCAAAATGTAGGTGGTATTTAGTTTTGGTTCTTCCCAAATTCAGCCCTTCTAGTTTGATACCCTTTCAACATTGACTCAAACCTTATTGAAATTCTATATAACTTGTATATCTATCTAGGATAGGTACTTAGTTAATTCACCCCATGCTATAACACATTAAAACATGCTACTAAATTAGAGTTCGGGTTTTGGGGCGTTACAGATTTACAATTAAACACCACCAACATGAAAGCATTGTATCAACATCAAAAAATTTCCACTCCCTACCATGCGATCAATTTTTAGTTGTAACCAAAATTCCTAATGATTAATCAAACTTGAAATTACACAAGTCACCCATTTTCAATCCTTTGGACTTTATAAAAGTTGCCCATCTCCTAATTGCAAACCTATAAAGTGAGAATATAAGAGTGTTACTTATATTATTAAAATTAAATGCAAATTTAATTATTAAAATTTAAGTAATACTTTTGGTTATCCCTATATTTTTCCACATAAAGTTTACACTCGTTCACTTCACCATCATTCACTTGAACAAAAATCTTATGCGACAAATTACTGTTAGCTAACCTAACTGTTGAAGCAGGAAGCCACTGAAAAGTTTATGTATTTATAACATTATTAGTTAATTAAGTTCAGTAAGATAATGAAAAATATAAAACATAAACTGATATATAACTTACATAACGTTTAGCAATGACAGCATCCCTCATAAACTTCGAAACTCATATTCACATCCAAATCATCTACCTGTACAACCATTTTAAACAAATGTATTAGTACATAATTAGATATGATGGAATATTAATTGAATATAAATGCTTATATTATACACAAAAAATATAAACGTTTTTTTAACCTGCATATCAAGCTGACCATCATCAGACATTTCAATATCTTGACCTGATTGTTCAGATTGGTGAGTTTGCTGAAAAAGAGCAGTAGCATTATTTAAAAAGACCTTAATTTCAAATGTGAAGAGGTCTCTCATCTCCAGAAAGACAAAATCGAAAACATCCAACTTAAGATCTTTAACTACATTTAACCATCCATCATACAAATAACAGTGTTTCTCGAAGGAAATTATCTTTAACCGCCATGAATGATCACCAAATATAATAGTTACTAAATCTTCAGTAACTTTAGCATCACGATAGACACAAGAAAAACTATCAGGTAGTATCTGTGAGTAAAAAAATAAAAAATTCTATTATTTGTTATCTTTAATGGTAAATATGTGTATAACAATAGCAGAAAAATACGTACTAAAAAATCGCTTGAAGGGTCATATATAAACTGTATGAAAGAATTCCCGCAAATCAAGTTCCGGAAACAGGACATTAACAAAGTATCTTTAGAAACATACTTAAATAATAATATATCATGCACTACAAGTCTCATATCCTTAACAACAGTTTGCCATCCTTCACTGAACTCAGTTTCATTTAAAAAATGTGTCGTTAAAACAACTTCCCATTTCCTTCTATCTGCTGTAGTAGTTATAATTACATGATTATCCATAGCTTTAGAAGGATGAAAGCTATCAACAACATTTTCTGATAAATTCTATAAAGACACAACATTTAAAAAAATGTAAGAACCAAAAAACACTTTATTACAGGTTTTAGAACTAATATAACTTTCAATAACATAATAAATACCAGATTTTCAGCTTCAAGATCAACAACACAGAATGAGGCCATTTCAACTGTTTAACATATTAGAATCAATGTAAAACAAATTACTAAGACAAGTATATTATTTCAGATGAATCATAAAAATATAATCACAATAAAAAACACGGCTGATTTCCATGTTAGTTAAATATTAGAATAAATAAATGAATCACTAAAAATGATAAAAAAAGAAAACTAAATACTAAATACTATAGTTAACTAACTTGTAAATATTCACATAAGATAACTTGATTCAGAAATGTTTTTACCTAATTTAATGTTTGTGAACTTAACTTTAGTAATTGTAAATAATGGATATGTAGATTACAGATTTAGTTGGAAATCTTCTAATTTGTTCACAACATTGATAGAAAACTTTAACACTGATAATAGACAGCTTATATATTGCGTAGGGACACCGATGTATTTTACACTATAATTAGTTGTATTTCAGATATTGTATTATAATAATGCACTTAAAAATTCAATATTAAATTAATTTTTACTTAAATACCTTTCATAATAAACTTATTACTTAAATGAAATATTTATTTGATATATTTTTACTAATTTAAATTAAAACTATAAATTCACTTAACTACTATTAAATCAATAAAAGTTACGAAACATTTCTTAATCTTATCTTTTATGTATTTTCTAATCATGTGATTCAACAAACAGATTTTATAAACATCTGATAAAATCCTAGATACTGTTGCCATATCCTCAAATCATTCTACAGTAGATTAAATATTAGTATGAATATTATCATTAGTTTCAATTACATAGTAATAAACTTTCATATTGAAACCTATTCTAAGTTCAAACCTATACAAAATTTGACGACTTGGCAACAGATGTTTTCAAACAACTGTGATCCATTGAAATTTTCAACTGAAGGATGATGTAAACAGATTTTTAAAACAGAGTTTGTAAAACCTAACTTGTAATCAAGGTTGTAGAACTCGCTAGGCGCTAGTCGGCCGGTGGGGTACCGACTAGGGATTAATCGGGATTAATCAGGATTAATCGGGATTAATCGGATTGGATTTATATATGTATTTTTCGAAATTTATACATATATAATGTTAATTTTATACCTTATATGTATAAATTTTGAAGTTTAGGGGCCAAAGGATGGGGGTTAAATATTAAAATACCTGAACTTAAATAACCATAATCACCTTCATCGTTCACCATATCCCGTTTTTTTCTCCCATTCCTTCTTTCATTGTACGGAACCATCAGGCGCAACTAGGGTTTTTGGAGTTTCATCGATTTTGGTTCTAAATCATGGATTGTCATCCAATTTTGAGCTAAGAACTTATTTGATTTGATCGATTTGCTCCAGTTTTGACCCGTTCGAATTCATTTTTGACCTAATTTTGAGTTTTAGGTCCGACAAGGACCAGCTTGGTCAGACTAATCGGTGATTAATCGCGATTTTTACAACACTGGACCGCCACCGATTAATTTAGTGATTAGCCCAAAATTAATCAGTAAAGTGGGGACTAGCGATTAATCACCGATGATTAATCGGGATTTTTACAACCTTGCTTGTAATCAATATCTAACGAAATAACTATGAATTTAGATTACATCAGTATTTTCAAATTCATAATTACAAACAGTCGACACCGCCCTAAAAGACTTTGATGGCCACTGTACGGATGAACGATCTAGATGGAAAGTTACCATAAATTTACACATTATTCTTTTTGTATTAACTAAAGAATTAAAACTATTGTTCTTACAAATGATTTGAAGTCTTTTATTGTTCCTATAACTGTAAAAAATGAAAATATATTTTAGAGCAATAAAAATTCTACAAAAATATCAGCATCTATAAAATATGTAATTATAGTTTTTATTGACGACTTATTGTGTTTTAAATAAATAATATTTCCATGACAAACTTTTTTAAGAAATGATATGAAATATAGTGACTGTAACTAATATTTTAAAGAAACTAAACTAAATATTTACATATAAATCACTTAAGTTATTGTAACCATCTGTTTAATACTGTTTATCAACATCTATTGAATTGTCAATAGATATTGAAATTCAATGAAAGTCTATCATGCCCACTGTACTGATAAAAGTTTTGTAATTAGAAATTTACGAAACAATACGGCTATTTACTGTAGATGAAGTCATTTTCAGTATTAAGAAACAACTAAATAATGTTACCGTAACAAAAGACATTATTAACGTAAGACATATGTTTATAGCAATAAAAATACTTAAAAAAATCAGTATTATAAAAATTGGAATAATAGTTTTTATTCACAATGTAGTATGTTTTAAATTATTAGTATGAATATTATCATTAGTTTCAATGTCCTAATAATAAACTTTCGTATTGAAACCTATTCTAAGTTCAAGGTATACAATATTTGATGAGTTGTTAACAGATGATGTCAAACAACTGCGATCCATTACAATTTTCAACTGAAGGATGATCAATGATGTAACCAGAGTTTTAAAACAGACTTTGTAAAACTTAACTTGTAATCAATATCTAACGAAATAACTATAAATTTAAATTACATCAGTCTTTTCAAATTCATAATTACAAACAGTCGCCACAGCCCTAAAAGTCTTTGATGACCACTGTAGAGATGAAAGATCTAGATGGAAGGATACCATAAATTTACACATTATTCTTTTTATATTAATTAAACAATTAAAACTATTGTTCTTACAAATGATTTGAAGTCTTTTATTGTTCCTATAACTTTAAAAAATGAACATATAGTGTATAGAAATAAAAATTCTACAAAAATATCAGCATCTATAAAACGTGTAATTATAATTTTTAATGAAGATTTATAATATTTCAACTAAATAATATTTCCATGACAAACTTTTTTAAGAAATGACGTGAAATTTCCTCATTGTAACTAATATTTTAAAGAAACTAAATTGAATAATTACGTATAACTCACTTAAGTTATTATAACCATCTGTTTCATAATGTTTATCAACAACAATTGAATTGTCAACGGATATTGAAATTCAATACAAGTCTATAATGTCCACTGTACAGATGAATGTTTTGTAAATAGAAATTTACGAAACAATACAGCTATTTACGGTAGATGAAATCATTTTCACTATTAATAAACAACTAAATAATGTTACCGTAACAGAAGTTATTATTACCATAAAACATAATTTATAGGAATAAAAATACTTAAAAACAATCACTATTATTAAAATGTGTAATAATAGTTTTTGTTCATAATGTATTATGTTTTAGATTATTAGTATGAATATTTTCATTAGTTTCAATGTCCTAATAATAAATTACGTATTGAAACCTATTCTAAGTTCAAAGTATACAATTTTTGATGACTTGTCAACAGATGTTGTCAAACAACTATGATCCATTACAATTTTCAACTGAAGGATGATGTAACCAGAGTTTTAAAACAGACTTTGTAAAACTTAACTTGTAATCAATATCTAACGAAATAACTATAATTTTAAATTACATCAGTCTTTTCAAATTTATAATTACAAACAGTCGCCACATCCCTAAAAGTCTTTGATGGCCACTGTACAGATGAAGGATCTAGATGGAAAGATACCATAAATTTAAACATTATTTCTTTTATACTAATTAAACAATTAAAACTATTGTTTTAACAAATGATTTGAAGTCTTTTATTGTTCCTATAACTTTAAAAAAATGAACATACATTTTATAACAATAAAAATTCTACAAAAATATCATAATTTATAAAACGTGTAATTACAGTTTTTATTGACGACTTATTATATTTTAAATTAAAAATATTTTCATGACAAACTTTTTAAAAAAATGACGTGAAATTTACTAATTGTAACTAACGAGTAGATGCCAACCCGCGCATTGCGGCGGGATGTTGATTCTGGATATCTTTAGGCAATAAAGAGGAAAACCTGTAAGCCATTAGTTGCGTAGGTTCGAATTTGAGCTGACCTGGTTTTCATCTGGCTGTTAATCCAGCTAGGAAACTCGTGTGGAGGCAGTACGGTTACCGGGCGAACGCCGTAGTCCCCATCGTACCAGCGTGGACCCGGTTCAGACAACATATTCTGGACACGTGAGTGATGATCTCTGTCACACAGTTAAAGAAAGTCACCGTTCAAAAAAAAGTAAAATGATAAAAAGTTGTTACGTCTTACTGGTCCAATCAATCGAACTGGATTTAAGAATCGGATGACGTTGTAAATAATTTAATAAAACTATCATCCCTTAAAATATTAATATTAATATGAGATAATAATTAAAACATAAACAATATGATAGGGAGGTTTTGAATCAGTTAAAAAGTAAACCCAATTTTCTTACGATAAAAAAAAGTAAAAGTCTAAACAAAACCATGTACGCCACAGGTTTTAAAATAAAAAAAAGTAAAACATATATTTAACTTTCTTGAACAAAGTTCTTGCAATATAAAGAGGCATATTGTTCCTCTCCACCGGAAAATTGCAAACGACAAAAGCTATATCCAGATCCATCGTGTTTGTCATCGGTGGTTCAATGAGTGTGTTCAGATCTGATAGGATAGCGAACAGGGAGAGACCGATGGTTGGAAATATTGGACGGAAACGGCGCTCCGGCGATGGGTCTTTGAACCACCATACGCCTTGTAATTTTAAAACCACCTTAGTCGGTGACGGTGTTTTAACCTTCTTCAATTTGCAATAATCGCCCTCCACGATTTTCGTTGTCTTCTAACTCTTCATCTTCTTCTATCGAATGAACACAGTAAACCTAATCTAATTGAAAATGTATGTATATAAATTGAGGACCCGTTGTCTATATTGTTGACGAAATGATGCGAAGGTTGCCGGAAAACCACCATAAGCCGTAACCGTCGTTTCACAACTCTCCAAATCTATGCATGTACCACTGTCGTTTTCTAAACGATAACGGAAGAGTTGAAGGAGGAAGCAATGAAAGAAAACGGCGTTAGAATTGAGGGGTTGCAAGTTGATGACGTTTATTTGGTAAGTGGTGGTGATTAACGGTGGCAGTTATGATAACGACGACGACAACGGAGACGGTTATTTGGTAAGTGGTGGTGATTAACGGTGGAAGTTATAATAACGGCGACGATAACATACCGTTAAGTTGATAATTGTAGCTATATATAATATTTTAAGGAATAACTATCAAAAAATTTAATATTCAACTACTATAAAATACTCGAGACACTATTGTTTGAACAGATATTGGATAACAGAAGTTAAAACAGATGAAATTAAAATAACATAACATCCACTGGCACAACAGATGTTAAACAACAGTTGTTAACTAAAATATATTCACCTCTTGTGTTAAAACCAGTCTGTACAAAATTAAAATACATATCTTTCAACTTCAAAGATGTTAACAAAAACTTACAACTGAAAAAACTAAACACACATCTGAATACGTTATTAATAAGTTCCTAACTTTTCAATCTAGCTGACTTCTTCTTCAATCTTTTACTTGTAGAAGTTTGCTCACCAACATTTACATTACCACAATCTTCAACACTTCTTTTTCCATTAGGACTTGTGGCAGTATCCACAACGGCATCAACACATACAACATCCTTCAAACAAATCACGAAACAGCTAATAAAACGTTACTTAACAATACAAGCTGTAGAAACAACTTAGACATACTTGCACAAAGGCATAAATACCTTAGGAGTAACTTGAAACCCAAGTTGCGAAGATTCTGAAAGGTTAACAGATTTGTTTTCACAAACTTCCTGAGTGACCTAAAAAGTGCTCATATACAAATAAACATAACAGATTTGAACATCTACTGAAAATAAATGCTTATTACAAAATAATTAGAATAAATACCTCGCCAGAATTATCCTGTACATTCTCATATCCATCGACCAACTCTTCAATTATAACAAGATCATCACAAATCTTGACCACAGTGTACACATGGTACTCATTTGTAAGATTGTAATCAGAAACATCAATCTTGAAAGCGAGTTTCTTTTCAACGATTCGGGACAACTCATGCGGCAAACTTTTTGTGTCGCTTTTCTTCAACTGCCTTTCCCTAATATCACATGCAGCAGCTCCAATGAGCCTCATGACATCTTTATCGAACATTACAAATGATACACTACCGGATTCATCTTGAACCCTTATCTGCAACTTGAACCTAAAACAAATAAAACATAATTTATCTAAAAAACCTGCATGAAATGAAAAATCTAGAAACAAAAAATGTGTATACATCTACTGCCTTACATACTTTGTGGTAATAGAAGTACATTCACACTGGCATTTTCGACAAACCAACGTAGTAGCAGCCAATTTGAGAATTGCTTCACACACTTCTTCAGCATTTTGCAAATACTCTGATTTACTTAAAACTTTCTTGTTACACTTGCGGCAGGCAGCATAAAACCAACCATAGCTTTCTTCAACACTTTTTATGGTGGCAACCACAACAAAAGACATCGGTTGCAAACACAGTATATATATACAACATACACTTTTAAAGAATAGAAACATATAATAAACTGAAGACATATAAAAGGTACGTATAAAATATTGAAACCTCTTGAATGTCAATGAGTTCATCAACACGCTTCTTCTGTGTTCCAACTATGAATTCCTGACGCAATGGATAAACAGTCCGGGAAGAAAGAACGGTTTGAGAAGTACAACCAGACTCTTGTTCTTGTTTCAACATCAAACTACATAAATATGGATAGAATTACATCTCTTAGCTAAAACAAATTCAATGTACATTTGCCTATAGAAATATAAATAAATAGCACCTCCTCCTTAGGTCAAAAACCTCATCTATTCCTTGATTGAGAAAGAGGCGATATCCATACTTATCGGTTTGAATTGTAATTCGTTCTGAAAATTTCACAACACACATATCTTTACTGACTTCATTTATATTAATATCTTTTTAAAATAACAACACTGAAACATAAGTTACCGTTCCAGTCTCTAACCCTTCCATGCTGGATAACAGCAGTAGATGCTCCTCAGTGATGTTGGAAATGAATTCCTTAAACTGTATTGCATAATAGTTCCACAATGTACATCTTAATGTCGTACCTCTACAACAAAACAACAGAACCATAGACGTAAAACAAATGCAAGAATCTGATACTATACAAACATTAATTAGAGATAATTTTATTACATCGATAAATGTGTTTCGCATAAGATTCAAAACAGTCAATCATAGATTAACTTCTTCATAGCATTTATTACAGAAATTAAATTTGCAATTCTAACAATGATTGTTTTCAACTATTGAACCATAAGACTCACCTTAAAAATAGAATATTTTTGTTAACTATCAGGTATGTGAATAGGAGATACAATACTTTTCGAAAAAACTGTATAACAATTTTAAGGAATCCTTACTCTAAGTCCTGAAGATCAAGAATCATCCGTTTGGTTTCGTTAGGAGGTCGTCCAAACACATCCAAGTCCCCACACCAAATGACGCTTCCAGCAACATCTATAAAAACAAAACACACAATTTTACCAAACATCTGTTAACTTTAAAGGAACACTGTTCAACCAAACTGAATGTTAAAGCTTGTTCTAAAGTAAAAAATAAAATACAAACCAACGCTCAACAGATTCTTGGCTTCTCCGTTAAGAATGTTGTTAAAAGGTAAGAATATGAAACCATACTCAACATCTTCCCAACCCTTAATATGTTTCACAGTTGTACAACTATAAAAATGATTTTGAATTGACGCGCTACAACTCTGTAGATATCCTTGTTTTCACCTACACCGAACTTAGATAAGACAACCACACCATCTTCTTCAGGTTGACTGTCAAAAAGTTGCATAAAAGGTGCATTGGCAGAACCTTGAATCTTATCACCCTGCATATTAGTTAACAGAAGGTAAAAAGCATGCAGAAATAAAACACGTCTTCAAGAATAAGAACGAAAACCAAGTTATAAAGTTTACCTGCTCATCAATGAATATCACCTCCAACTTATAAGTTGTCTTCCACTTTCTTATCACTCGAGCCTTCATGTACCACATGTCTTTGGCTGGATTCAGATCAATAATAAAAGTGACATGGTTTTCTTCATTGTCCATTGGCGTCAACATGGTTTTAAAGATATCTTTTAAGAGGGAAATTTGAAAATCTTTGTTTGGATTTAGAAAATTCAAAGCTGATATTAGAAATGGCTGAATTCGTTATGTGTTTATATATAAGGAGCTAATGAGGCACGTTTCCCTACGTTAATTTAAAATTTCCCCCTTAAAATTCAAGCTTAGGGCCTAAACAGCTGCAGCATATGTGCATAACATTTGCTGCTTAACGGCAGATCCAATGATTCTGAACCGCTGTTGAGAACAACAACGGTACTTTTACATGACCCACGTATTTTTTCTGAATATTTAAGCTGATTATTGACGTATCACTTTTTGCATCACACAGTCATTGTTGGCCTGTCTCTCCGCTTGACACATCAACTTTCTGACGTCATTCACGACTCTCCTATTATAGAAAGTATAGATAGATATTTAAATTTTAAATTGTGGGGTTGAATTTGTTTTTCTGTTGTTCACAAAATACGAAATATAACACTGAGTGAAATATACTTTTTCGACCATACATAGAAAAACACAACTTATATATATTTTTTTAGTTTTTGCATCTTGTATTTATAACATATTTTATTAAAAATTAAAATCTCACCGTGTACACAATAAACAATATGAATTCCACATCTAAACGAATAAGCGAAGAACATCATGGCTCAACCTATTCCTATATATGCAACAACTCAAATTATTTTAAATCCGTAAAATCTTAATGATATCCTGATACCTTTCCCTAATTTAACACAACATGTTCATTAGCACCATAAACACAGCCGCCAAAACAAATGATCCCGAAACACAAGTCGCACCCGAAGTCGAAGTACTTGAAGTTGAAGTAGGTGTTGCCGATGATGAAGTTGATGGTGATGACGACGACGACGATGATGGTGATGAATCTGACGAAGCAGAGACCGTAGTGATCTTCAGCTTCATACCTTGGCCACAGTGTCCTGGTGTCCCACATGCAAAGTACCTCGTACCCGCCTTTGTTAACTTCACCACACTGTTGCCATCACTCATTGAGTTCGTAGCGGATCCCACATCGCAATTCTTGTATTCACTCTCGCTGCCTAGTTCCGCAACAGTATGCATCGGACTGTACTTGAATACTATACAAAAGAATACATCAATGATGAAGTTTCGTTACAGAACGCTAAATTATACATGTAAACTAAAGTTTCATTACAGAACACTAAATTATCGTGAAAAAAAAGTCTATAACTGTTTTTGACATATTGTAGCTTACCAAGTGTGTCGCCGACCTTAAAAGTTTGACCTGAAGCCCAAGAGTCAAAGTCTGTCGATTCGTCCCACCCTTGTTTCCCCCCGACGACATGTTGCTCGGCCGATCCTTGTTTGGATAACATTAGCAACATTCCTACAATACCCACAAGCAATAACATGTTACATGTGTTTTTCTCCATTTTTTTACGTTTGATCGAATGATTTGTGTATGGGACCAAATGTGTTATGTGGGTGTATATATACACACTACAACATTGGACCAAATGCTAACGCATATCATATCCTAACCATGTTTAGTTACCACTTTGCCCTTTGGATTGGTTTGTTGGAATGGTGGTTAATTTGTCTTGTCAATGTTGGTGTAGTTGTAATTTCATTGTTCAAAGATACTAATTTTATGTTATTTGGTAGGTTTAATTGGAAATCAATAGACAGATAAAGTGCGATCCAAGCAAAATCTTTTTTTTTTTTGTACTGTAAAGAGTTTGCTTGCCTTTGAAACTTATCAACATTGACTTTGGTTTTGTTTTGGTTAACTTTATTATCAAGAAAACGACTAATGATTGCAAGTGTGGTTTTACTTTGTATAATTCTCTTTTACCTGAATCCAAATGAATAAAGGAATTGAAAAAAAAAAAAGATTAATCTCATTTGGTTTCGTGGATAAACGAAATGATTTTGTGATAATTGACATCTTACCTGTCACGTCCCCAAAGGACATCATGGTGGGAAGGTGCATCCCCTCTATCCAAGAAGTGGGGGTTTAAATCCTGCATAATAAGATGCGTTTAAAAAAAACACACACACACACATGTTACCCTTTACATCCACAATAAAATCGGTGTGAGCATACTCTTTGATATATTGCACATTAGTCTCATCTTTAGGATCTGAACCAAAGCTGATCCAAAGCTGATCCAAAGCTGCATGATGAAGGCAAGCTTGGTGTGCAATATATCAAAAAGGCCATGTACTTTCTCTTCATGAGTTGTGTACTTACTCTATAGGTGTGTACTGTAGTAAATAAGTTGGTAAGAAAGTGACCTCCATTACCAAAGCACGATTGTACATGTCGTAATTGACAATCGTGGCCCATTCTTTAATAAATAAAATCATTTAGATGAAAATAGTTTGCATGAGTTCATGTAGGTGAACTCTAATTTACAACAAGCCGATGAATATGGGTCTATATAAGTTATACAATGTGTCGAAAGGACCAATCCTAATAATACCCTATAAAATTTGCTTAGTTAAAACTGGCTCAAATGGGTAAGGAGCCGGATTAAGGTGTTAATAGTAGTGCCATGCGACATTGGTGGATAAATACCATATATGTTTTACTAGCTGATTATCCCGGGAAGGTCTTGAGGTCGAAAAATCTAATATGACTTTATAAAAAATGATAAAAGAAGAAAACATACCAAGCGTATTAAAAAAATGAATAATTTATATTATACCCTGGGAGCATCCCGGGTTGTCAAATCTAAGTAAGATGAATAAAATATAAACAAAATAAGATTTGAGGATTTAAGTAATGCAATGACAAAAGCTACCCAAACATGAACAAATGACAAAAACTAAATCCATATGATGTAATAAATTTAAGCAAAATAACATACCGATTTGTGGTCCTAAGCGAGCCAAACAGTGGAAAAATGTCCTCAGCCAAGCTTGCTCTGAACAACATATCTAGAATGTTTAAACTTATCACCACATGTGTGGCTTTACTGAAGATCGAGAGCAGATCGATTGGGAGGTCGGTGATGGAGGAGAGTGACGGCGGAGGGAGGATGACACTAACGCTAGGATTTGATAACTAGTAAGGGAGGTACATCAAAAGGTTTAGACTTTAGATGTATAATTATCGAACTATATATAATAATATGATTGTTTACGGTCTGTGTGAATAGTGTAGAGCATACCTGTGTGGCTTTACTGAAGATCGAGAGCAGATCGATTGGGAGGTCGGTGATGGAGGAGAGTGACGGCGAAGGGAGGATGACGGTCAATTAGAAGACGGCGGTTGATATATTAGCAAGGGCAAAAAGAACTGTGTGACCACTAATTCCATTGGCTTAGGGTTTCTTAAGAGAGAGTGAAGTGGGGAGAAGTGGTGGAGATTAATTGGGTGTTTAGGGTATGGGTTGAAAGAGAAGATGTTTTATAGTTAGGTTTTTTTTTTTTAAATTCATAGAGAGTGCCACGTGGCCCATTCAAAGGAGGGGGGACGAGGTCATCATTGAATGCCACATCAGCAAACATAAGTTCTTTTATATATATTTATAGATTTGAAAGTCTAGTGACTTGTTATCACAATTAGAACAACAATTACTCTTGATCTCCTAGTTACTCCACGAGTTCGGTGGCGGAGCTTGAGAACTTTTTTTGGGAGGGGGGGGGGGAGAGAGAGTCACAGGACCTTTAAAATGGGGCGGCATGAGTAAGTATATATAAAATTTTCGGACAAAAACGAAGAAATTTACACTATCGAGCAAAAAAACGAGGGTGGCCATGCTCAAAACGCAAAAATTTTTTGGACGGAAACTAAAAAATTTACACTACCAAGCCAAAAAACCGGAGTGTCAGTGCATCACCCGGCTTCACTATATTGAGCCAATGCATGGGTCCATTTTCATTATTAAATTAAGAGAGAGAGGGGGGAGAGGGACAAAGAGAGGGAAAGAGAGAGAGAGAGGGGGGGGAGGCTGGGAGAGGGAGAAAGAGATGGGGAGAGGGGAAAGGGAAGAGAGGGGGGGAGCGAGAAGGAGAGAGAGGGAGGGAAGGAGGGAAGGGGAGAGAGAAGGAGGGAGAGAGAGGAAGAGAGCGAGATGGAGACGGAGAGGGTTACAGAGGGAGGGAGAGGGAGAAGGAGAATGAGAGAGAGGGAGAGAGAGTGTGAGGGAGAGAGAGAGAGAGGGGGAGAGGGAGAGAGAGAGAGGGGGGGGGGGGGGAAAGAGAGGAAGGTTCAGCTATGTCACACCAACCCACTCATTTATATGCGATTTTAACAAATTTCCGTTAATAAGAGGCATTGTTAAATATTTACTCAATCTTTTAAGTTAATTACATATTTCCCATTTTCACAAGAAATTACCCAATTCGTGATTGCTAACGACCCTGCAGGCATCAAACGATTGTTCTGGTTCTCCTTAATTTTAATATTCTCAAACATTACAATTTTGTTCTTGTTAAAATTGAGTTTAATCCGTTCAAACGTTTGATAATACTGATCAAATAGTTCGTTATGATAGTTTCCAAATGACTCTCAATTTAATCCAAGTTATTTCATTTGATTCACTGTGTGGTTTCGGTTCATATAACCAACACCTAAGTCATCCTAACCGTACATCCTAAACGGGAACCCGATCAACCTCAATAACATATTGTCATTTCTCACTACGGTTAGTGGCCATTGATGTACGTATCATTTATTTATTCTTGTTTTTGTATTAGATTACATAGAATTGATGAACATCAACGAGTCAAATCCTTGTATATAACAAGTGCTTTGAGCCATAAACCTCAAATATCTACAGTCTTAAGAGTTTTAACTTCTAAGGCAAGTGATTCTATCGTCCTGTTTCTTTCTTTTTTTTTTTAAATAATATTCATTTCTAAATTAAAAGTATTCGATGTGTATGACCAGTAAATTCTTTCTGTATGGGAGATCGAACAAAGGACGGTGGTTGACATGGTTGTTGATCTGGGATGCTACATATACCTGAGTCAGAGTCTAAACCGAACTTTAGCGCTTGTGGACAAACCGAACTTTAGCAAGCTTACATTTTGCACTTTCACGCTTGTTTAAAGGTATAGTCAAAATTGTCACTTGTATATTAGGATGTTTTGTTGAAACAGAATGATCCAACATTTGAAATGCATAAACGAAGAGATCATAGAAACTGACAAACAACGGATGCTCAAATCAAGAATCTAGCTAAAAATGTTGGAGCTTATAAGTAAAAAAGTAGATGTTGTAATCCACCAGTTAATGGTCTGAAGCCATCTTTTATTCAATAGTATTAGGATTAGAACCCCTTGCCTTCATTCTATTATTCACAAATATTTATAATACAAGGTAATCCCTCAAATTAGGGAAGAGATAAACATTACAAATATATAACAATCTTTACTATAATTATGCTACGCTATTATACCCCCGCAGTCGAAGCGGGAGGAGACCGTATGCTGAGACTGTCTCGAAAATCTTCAAAGAGAATACGCGGCAAGCCTTTGGTAAAAATATCTGCAACCTGATAGCGCGAGGGGACGTGTAGAACTCGAACCTGTCCGCGTTGGACCTGCTCCCTAACAAAGTGTATGTCTAGCTCAATGTGTTTAGTGCGCTGGTGTTGTACTGGGTTACCCGAGAGATAAATAGCGCTCACATTATCACAATATACCAATGTAGCCCGAGACAACGGATGATGGAGCTCCAGAAGCAGGTTATGTAACCAGCAAATCTCAGCAACAACGTTTGCAACTCCACGATATTCGGCTTCAGCACTGGAACGAGAGACGGTGCTTTGGCGTTTAGAGGACCAGGAGATGAGATTGTCGCCGAAATAGATGCAATATCCGCTAGTGGAACGTCTAGTGTCAGGACAACCAGCCCAATCCGCATCGGTGTAAGAAATGAGAGATTGAGTGGAGGTACTGTGCAGGGTTAAACCAAAGTCAGGCGTTCCTTTAATATACCTGATGATGCGCTTTAGAGCGTTCCAGTGATCCACGCGAGGAGAGTGCATGTGCATACAAACTTGTTGCACAGCGTATGAGATGTCTGGCCGGGTGAAGGTGAGATACTGGAGAGCACCCGCAAGACTACGGTACAAGGTGGGATCATGGAACAAGTCGCTGGTAGTGGAGCTGAGTTTGCTGTTGGTGTCAACCGGTGTGGCAACTGAATTACAGGATTGCATGCCTGCCCATGTAATGATCTCTGTAGCATAGGTCTTTTGAGACAGAAACATGGTGTCTTTCGTACAAGACACAGAAATACCCAAAAAATAGCTCAGCGGGCCCAAGTCTTTCATGGCAAATTCCCCTGCCAGCTTGGTCATGAGAAACTGACGAAGCTTATCAGAGGAAGTAACAAGAAGGATGTCGTCCACGTAAAGTAGAAGGTATGCTGTGTGACCACCGTGATGGAATGTAAACAGGGACGCATCACTTTTGCTATGGTGAAACCCAATGGATAAAACAAAATCTGTGAATCGCTGGTACCAGGCTCTAGGCGCCTGTTTAAGACCGTATAGGGATTTCTTTAGTAGGCAAACATGATCTGGGAAGTGTCTGTTACGAAAACCCATGGGTTGATACATGTAGACCGTTTCATGGAGATTCCCATGAAGGAAAGCATTGGTGACATCCAGCTGATGAATGGACCAATGCTTAGATAAAGCAATGGAGAGAACGGTCCGTATGGTGGCCGGTTTAACAACCGGACTAAAAGTCTCGCCGCAGTCCACACCCACTGTTGTAAACGACCATCACACACTAACCTTGCCTTGTACCGTTCCAAAGAGCCGTCCGACCTGTATTTATGCTTAAACAACCACATACTACGGATAACATTCATGTCCGGTCGTCTAGGTACTAGTTCCCAAGTCCCGTTTCTAACTAATGCATTGTACTCAGTGGTCATGGCAGAGTACCATTCCGGAATAGTCAAGGCATCGGTCGGGTTTTTGGGTAAGGGAATAATGGAGGAAGTAGTGGTGGTGTTAAGGTTAAATGGGGTCTTAGGTTTAAAAATTCCGCTCATGGAACGGGTATGTATGGTTCGGGCAGGTGGTGGGGGAGGTGGAGGTGGGTTCGGTGGTGGGGTATGGGTGGCCGAAGGTGTGGGAGAGGGTGTGGGTTGGGTCGGAGGTGGTATAGGGGTACCGGTGGGTGGTGGTGGGTTTGGGCCGGTGGTGAGGGGAGTGTGTGGTGGTGGATGTGGGCTAGGGGAAGTGTGGGTCGGGGCATTGGGCTGAAGAGGGGTATTGGGCTGAGGGGTGGTCACTGGGGTGGATTGGGCCTGGTGGTAGTCTGGACGTGAGGGTGCAAGTGAATAGGGAATGGTTGGTCTAAAAACTCATAAGTGGGCTGAGGGGCGATGGACTGTTTAAAGGGAAATGTGGTCTCATCGAAGGCCACGTGTCTGGAAATATAGATTTGTTTGGTTTTCAAGTCGAGACATCGGTACCCCTGTGGGTAGGGGGATATCCGAGGAAGACGCAAGGATTAGCACGATGTTCAAGTTTGTGAATGGTGGTGGGAGGGGTGAGTGGATAGCAAAGGCAACCGAAGACACGAAGATGGTCATAGGATGGGGTGGACGCATAAAGAATTTCAGTGGGTGTTTTGTTTTTGGTGATTTTATTAGGAAGGATGTTCAGTAGGTAGGTGGCTGTTTCGAGAGCAAAATGCAAAGGTGAGTAGGAAGAGAGGCGTGTGCGAGTAAGGTGCGAATGATGTTGTTGATGGTGCGGATTTTGCGTTCGGCTTTACCGTTTTGTGGTGAAGTGTAGGGGCATGAAAGGCGGTAAAGAATGCCATTGGTTGCGAAAAAATTTTGGAAAGAAGAATTCACATATTCACGACCATTATCACATTGAAAAGTTTTAATTATTCGTTCAAATTGAGTTTTTATATTGGCCGCAAAGGTGGTGAAGGCATTAAAAACGTTAGACTTATGGGTGAGCGGAACAGTCCACAAAAAATTTGAGAAATCATCCAAAAACAAAACATAGTACTTATGACCAGAGGAACTAATGACCGGGGAGGTCCAAACATCACTATGAATAATGTCAAAAGGTTGCAACACAGAAGTAGTAGAAGTAACAAACGGTAATCTAGTACTTTTACCAAAAACACAAGGTTCACAAACATGATTATTAGAAATATTAAATGAAATAGAACTAGTTTGTTTTAAAGTAGATAAAGACTGGCGCCCTGGATGGCCAAGGCGTTGGTGCCATAGGTCAGCAGAGATAGCAGCAAAAGCAGTGGGGAAGGTTGAGGAGGACCCGAGCACCAGAGGGTAGAGTTCACCGTTGCTGTTGCACCGCAGGAGCGGAGCCCGCGTCTTGAGGTCCTTCACAAGAAAACCAAACGGGTCAAATTCAACAGACACAGAATTTTCCCTAGTAAATCTACGGACTGAAATAAGGTTTTTAACAAGTTTTGGTGAGTATAGGACATTTTTAAGGATAAAAGGTGGGAAAGGCGTGGGTAGGTATTTTGTGCCTTGTCCTAAAACCGGAATTGTATTACCATCACCTACAATAATATGTTGAGGAATGCAAGAGTTAGAAAAGGAGTGGAAATCACCTTGTTCATGAGTCATAGTAGAGGAGGCTCCCGTATCCATGTATTGAGTGGGATCAGGTTGCTGCAGCGACATGGTGTATAAGGCCTGCTCAATGTCCGTCGGGCTGTAAGCGGCATAATGATTCTGTGAGGGCCGAGGACCCAAGGACCCGGCTGTTGGGCCTGTGCACTGTTAGCGGTCCTGGAGGATGTAGGGTAGGACATGGGGGAGTGGGCCAAGGGGAAAAGGATTGGGCTTGAGTGTTGTTGTGTTGGGCCGGTTGGGATTGGGTATAGGCGAAGGGTGGTTTGGGCTAAAAGGGAATTGTGGTTGCCAAGGGAAGTAGGGTGAAGGCCAGAAGAAAGGTGCTGGGTATTGTGGTCGGCCGAAGGCTCCACGGCCACGGCCCCGACGACTGGGACGTCCCGGACGCGGTTGGTGGAGCGGTCAGCGGACCGGTCAGGTGGTGGTTGGCGATTGGTGGTGGCAGATAGGGCGGTTGAGGCTGTTTGGGAGGTGTGACGGGCGAGTTCAGCTTTGTTGGATTCGGTTTGGATGAGTTTCGATCGGGCGTTGTAAAAGGAAGGTAGGGGATGTGTGTTTTGTAGGATGGTGGATATTCCCTCGTACTGTTGATTCAGACCCGCGAGCATCTGAAGGACCAGACGGTCATTATCCACGGGTGCGTCAACGTTAGCGAGTTGGTCGGCTAACGTTTTAAGGGCCTGACAGTATGAGGACATATTGGGGAACCCATCCAACCGGGTGTTCGAAAACTTATTCATGAGATGTATAGCGCGAGCGCTTTTGTTATCGTGAAATAAGTCCTCGATTGCAACCCAAGCTTCGTGGGCGTTGGATACATTGTTGATAATGGTATGGAGAAGATCATTGGAGACTGTCGTATACATCCATTGTAAAACAATGGCGTCTAGACGTTCCCAATCATCTCTAGGTATGGTGGAGGCTTCGGCTTGGTTTGGGTCGGCAGGTGGGTTTCGGGGTTTAAGGTGATCATCTACCAGGAACGCTTTGCAGTGCAGTTTAAACAGGGTGGCCCAAGTGGCGTATTGGGATGATTCGATCTCAAGGACAATATTAACATAGTTCTTGATGTTCGAAACAGTCGCCGCCGGGTGAACTTTGGAGTCCACGGTAATGGTGGGAACAATCGTGGAAGAAGGAGCAGGGTCAGTAGACATGATGAGGTTGCGAGAAGAAGCAGAGGTGGGTTGAAGAAGCCGGCAGACAGTGGGTCAGCCGGAAGCCGAGGGTTAGCGGCAAGAAAGAGGATCGAAGGGAAGAAGAAGAAGTTTAGGGTTAATGGTCTCTTGATACCATATTAGGATTAGAACCCCTTGCCTTCATTCTATTATTCACAAATATTTATAATACAAGGTAATCCCTCAAATTAGGGAAGAGATAAACATTACAAATATATAACAATCTTTACTATAATTATGCTACGCTATTAGCTTTCGAGTTAATTTTGTTTTGTTTTTTCAACTCAAGTCTCGAGCAATATATTGTTAATTTGTTATTGTGTGTAATTTTTAAGTTGGTGGCTGTTCCTAGCAAACTCTCCAAATCTGAATACTAATTATTTGTTGTTTATTAAGGGTTTAATTTTTGTTTTTAATCATGTACCACAAATTGATGTTGGTCTTGCAATCGGCTATTTTTGAATTGTTAGCCCTGTTTGCTTAGAATTTTTTGTAACGAATTGCAATCGGCTGTTTTTTTTTTTTGGCTGTTTTGTTTAGATTCAGTGATTGGATTTTGTAATTTATGGTGCTATGAATAGGTCTTTTGTGATTTCTGTTGGAAATCATTTTATCAGTGACCCGAATCCATCATGATGTGAACTCACGAAACAAAATGGCATGCCCTAAATTAATATAACATGTAAGTATTTATATTTTGTATATTTTGTGTTACCAATCACAACCACATATTACACTAAACCCCATTAAATTTTCTCTCTCCTCTACTCACAACCACTTTCAACAAATATTAAAAAGTAAATACAGTTTTCCAGTTTTCCCTAAAAGAATCCCAAAGAACCCAATATTTATCGACACACTGTAGATTCCCCATTTTCTTCACTCACAATCACTTCCAACCCCCAAAAAAATTATAGGGTTTTGTCACCCAATTTTTTTGGGGTTCTACTGTGAATGCCATTTTCGTCCCATAGGTTTGGCCTTTTTTGCTAGTTTCATCTAAAAGTTCATTTTTTTCTCATCTGAATCCAAAAGTTTTAAAATTCTTGCTGGTTCCATTCAAGTGCCTAACTCTGTTAGTCAATCTCAGTTAACTGAGGGGCAAAATTGTCAATTCAAATCTCGTCTATATTATAATAATAATAATAATAACCCCAATCATCGTCCATTCACCTCCATCATCACCAACCCGAACCACCCCAACAACGATATCCCACTGTCACCGCCTCCATTACAACCCACAAATCTTAGTTCATGATTAATCACAACAAAAACCCCCAATTTTGTTTTCACAATCAATTGCAACAAAAACCCACAAATCTGTGTTCATGATCAATTACAACAAAAACCCCCAAATCTATGTTCACGATCAATCACTCCAAACACCACCACCACCGGTATCACACCAAACACCACAACCACCGTCACCAGATTTGTATCATACCAAACTCTAGTTAGAACCACCAAAGAAATTAAGTTTGAAGCTTTGGTCACAGAAGAAAAAAGAGGATATTCTGGTAACATCATTAGAACTAACCACAGACTGTTGTTATCATCCACACTTGAAGCTTTCGTTGTCTTTTGCAAAGACATTAAGTTTGAAGCTTTCATTGTCTTTTGCAAAGAAAAAGAGGATATGCTGGTAACATCATCCAAAGAAATTAAGTTTGAAGCTTTCGTCACCATCACAAACCCTTCACCATCTCCTTCTTAGTTGTTTTCCGGGTTGTTTGTCTCTTGTTGTCCTTCATTTCCGTACAGAATATTTATAACTACACTGTCTTTTGCAACTGCTTCGGTTGACCCATCACCATACTCGGGCCGTTTATCATTACCCGAACTTGTCTCGGGCTTGGGTCGGGTCTCTGAATGGTGTTTGGATGGCGATAGTGGGTCTTGTTTGTTGGAGAAGATGCTGATTATGGAGGAGGTGGTGGTTGATGGTGTCGTGGTGTTTGGATGGCGACGGTGGAAAGGTTGGATTGAGAAGGTAGCAGAGAGGGAGAGCAGAGAGAAAGACTAAATGCAGAGGGACGAGATGGAGTTTACTTTATAAACACTATAAAAAATAAAATATAAGGGTATTTTGGTCCTTTTATAAAAAGTTAACAAAAAAATGGATGGAGTTAACGAGTTGGACGAAACCAACAAGAATTTGAAAACTTTTGGATTCGGATGAGAAAAAATAAACTTTTGGATGAAACTCGCAAAAATGGCCAAACCTTAGGGACGAAAATGGCATTTAACTCTTTTATTTTAATACAACAACAACAATAACCGTACCCAGTAAAATCCCACAGATAGCAAGCTACTGTTCTGGTCTGGGGAGGGTGAGATGTAGGCAGACCTTACCTCTATCCGTAGGGATAAAGAGGCTACTTCCAAAGAGACCCCCAACTCTAAATCAAATAACAGATGTAACAACAACACACTATATAGCAGGAAACTACCAGTATACAGACAAACAAAAGAAGTTGAGGGAAAGTAAATAATTTATCTAAGCATTTTGACATTATAAAAGAACAAGAGGCCTATATACAAAAAATGCCAACCCATGTCAATTCAACATAAAATGAAGAGGATACTCCCTAAAACAAAACTATGGACCCCTCACAACTAAAAATCTTTAACTTTAATCCGACTTTTCCATAAACTCCTATCATGGATCATGTCCTCAGAGAGGTGCAACTCAAGCAAATCTCGTCTAAGCAGCTCATCCCAAGTCACTTTGGGCCTGCCTCTACTTCTCTTTCCCTCTACCGTGAGGGTTTCCACTGCTCTAATCGGCGCTGTCAACTGGCGCCTTTTCACATGTCCAAACCATCTCAATCTATCCTCCTTAATCTTATCAGCTATACTAGCCACTCCTAAACCTTACCCTAAAAACCTTATTCCTTATCCGGTCTAACCTTGTGTGTCCACACATCCACCTTAACATTCCCATCTCTGCTACCTCTATCTTGCGCGCATGCGTCTTCTTAATGGCCCAACACTCTGTCTCATACAACATAGCGGGTCTAACTGCGGTCCTATAAAATTTTCCCTATAATTTAGTTGGGAACCTTCTGTCACACAATACCCATGTGACTGCTTTCCACCTACACCAACCAGCTTGGATGCGATGGGCTACATCACTATCCATTTCCCCATCCCTTTGCACAAATGATCCTAGGTATTTGAATTTAGTTGCTCGCGGAACCTCTTGCCCGTCAATGGTAATCTGAGTGTTGTCATCAACACCTGCACAACTGAAATCACAATATAAGTACTCAGTCTTGGATCTACTAATTCTTAACCCTTTGCCCTACAAGGCTACACGCCACTCCTCTAACTTAGTATTCAAACTCTGCTTAGTCTTCGCCACTAACACAGTATCATCTGTAAAAAGCATGCACCATGGAGTTGCCTCCTGAATTGACCTAGACAACTCATCTAATACTACGGAAAAAAGAAATGGACTCAATGCAGATCATTGGTGAAGTCCTACCTCCACGGGAAATCAATAAGTATCTCCTACAGGTGCACGGACAAAAGTCTTCGTGCTAACATACATATCCCTAATCATATCTATATATTTCCCAGGTACGCCTCTGCCTTCCAAACTATCCCAAATTAGGCCTTGAGGCACACTATCGTAGGCTTTTTCAAGGTCAATAAATACCATGTGTAGATCCCTCTTCTTTTCCCTATACTTTTCCATTAATCTCCTTAGGATATGTATCGCTTCTGTAGTTGACCGCCCTGGCATGAAACCGAATTGGTTTACCGAAACTTGAGTTTCTCTCCTAATTCTAGTTTCAATTACCCTCTCCCATAATTTCATAGTATGGGCTAATAGCTTTATCCCTCTGTAACTCCCACAACATTGAGCATCTCCTTTGTTCTTGTATAGAGGCACCATGACACTACTCCTCCACTGATCTGGCATTTTACCAGATTTAAAAATAATATTGAACAAATGAGTCAACCATTGAACTCCTACTTTCCCTAGACACTTCTACACCTCTATCGGTATGTTGTCCGGACCAACTGCTTTAGCCCTTCCCATTTTCCTAAGTGCTTTCCTTACTTCTCCCTGAGTAATACCCCGACAAAAACAATTATTCCGTAGATGAGGTTGAGCATTTTCGCTTTCCCAACGGAAGTCCCTTTGGTCGTTGAAGAGATTGTGGAAGTAGGTTTTCCACCTTAACTTAATGTCGTGTTCTTTGACTAACACCCGTCCATCCTCCCCCTTTATAAACTTCACTGCTGCAAGATCCGACCTTTTACGCTCCCTAGCCTTCGCAATCTTGAACATATCGTGCTCCCATCCTTTGTTTCTAGGCGTTCATACATCCTCTTATAGGTTGTGTTCTTTACCTCCGTCACTGCCTTCTTCGCCTCCCTCCTTGCAATTTTGTATCTATCCCTCAACCTCACTCTCTCCTCTTCGTCATTACACCTCAAAACCTCCCTCAGAGTATCTTGTTTATCCTTTATTTTGGTTCTCACATCCTCATTCCACCACCATGACTCCTTATGCCCACTTGACTTTCCTGTTGTGACCCCTAACGTCTCCTTCGCCCCTAGCATTATGGTAGTCGCCAAAGCCTCCCACATCTGATTTGCATCCCCATCTAGTTGAGCCGGTATCATCGAGATGACCTTATCCTTGAACAGTGTACCCATGTCACCTTTTAAGTTTCCCCAACGTATCTTCGGTCGCACTTTCCTGCTCTCCCCAAACGACTTGTTTAAAAAAACTATATCTGCCACAAGCAGATGGTGTTGGGTGACCGTTGTCTCCCATGGTATAACCTTGAACTCTTTTATTTTAATGAAAAGAATAAATATATAACATATATGGTTTAGGAAGAATAAATATGCAATTGACTAAAAGGGTTGGATAAATATAAAATATGTAATAAATGATTTTAGCAACGTGATATATGCAAATGACCACACAATTTCTTACAAATTTAATTAATATATTTTTAGTTATTAAATTTTTATAATTCTTGTATGGCTTTTTTATAATTTATACTATGTTATATAACTAGTATTTGAACTTGCGCTTCGTTGTTGGGTTGTAGGAGGATGTTCACGATGATGTAGTTTTATCTGGTATAATGATTGATTAGTATTAGACTATTTAGCCTTTATTCTAAATGACCGTAAAAATAAGCAAGCATCATGGTTAAGTAAACATGACTAGAGTTTAAAGTTAACTCTAAGACTGGGGGTGTGGGGTAACGCCCCAGCCACCTCACCTGGTTGGCACCACAACACCACCCCTCCCCCGTTAAAGATGGGCGCTATCAACAAGCTCGCCAACCCATTTAGCGGGCATGAAAGACTGATTTTGGTGGGGCCTCTCTCTCACCAATCATATATATTTTTTTTCTAAAAATGGGTGCTAAGTCACCTCGTGCATGTTAAAGAGGGTGCCATCGTTGCCGCATAACTTAGTCATAGACGTGGCATCTACATTTTGCTTTAAAGCTCTAGGAGTTTATTCCATACCCCCAACCTAACTAGAATAGGTTGAATAAAAAAGATAATTAAATTTGTTACATGATGTATTGAAGGGTTAATCCATGCAGGCTTAAATCTAAAAAAGTTGTGACGGAGATGGTGAGAGTTCGATCGGTATAACACAATTTTATGTTTTAGCTAATTTTGATACCCGCAAACTCATAACATTATACCTGTGAGAATTTCCATGTGTGTATACATTTACTATCCTTCATATTTTTATGTTTTAAATATCTACATGATACATTAATTTATGATAAATATCATACATATACTCATCACCACAATAATACTTGAATTATTTAAAAATATAAATAATCTTTTGTATTTTACAGCATATGAATATATAATGTCATCATAATATATATTTCCAAAGGAATTATGAAAACATATTTAAGGGAAAATAAATATAAAACTTAAAAGTATTCGGGTATATGTTTCAACTAAACGGATATATAATTTCAGGTAATTGGGTCAAGTACCACCTAATCTCATACTCGTCATATACCCAGAAAATGTTTTTTTTTTCAATCTCATACCAATCGGGTACCAGGTATACCAGTACCAAATACTACGGGTTTTGGGTATACCAACTAGGTCCAGGTTATTTTGCCATTCCTACATGCAAATGACCTAGTTACTTAAAATTGGGAACTTAATTGTTTTTAGTATTTCATATTTGAACTTTTAAATAAAAAACATGTACTTATTTGTTCCAAATGTTATGCAATTCGTCATGTTCTGACGTTTCCGCCTTAGGTTGGGGTGTAACACTAAGGTAGTATTTGGTATGTATGAATGATAGTCGAAATAGAATAGACCATTGTTAAGGAATGAAAAACGAGGGTGTTTGGTTGGTTAGTGTAATGAAATCACTTATTACACAGATATTCATTCCCTCTTAAGTACATCAAAAACATTCATCCGCCTCTTGCTTGTTTTTCATTCTATTCCCTTTTTCACTCTACCTGAATCGGTACTTTACCAATAGATTTGGTATGGTATTTGGAACCCATTTTTATAGAAATTTGGTATCAATATTTTCGATACTAGTACCAGTTTGATATCGGTGCCTTACCAATTTCATCCGTAAATTAATTAGATGGGTGAACGAGTTGGCAGGTCGATCTGTCAACCTAAACACGTAAATACATCAACCTAAACACGATCCGTTTATTAAATCCTTCATTTATTACAACCCAAAACTAATTATGTTCAGTGTTAAGTAGTCAGGAAGAAGAGAGAGGATGCCTGGGGGTTAAGTTTGTGACTTTGGGTCAACTTTAATGGGCCAAGTTGAGTTCGGCTGTTGCTTGCTAGACCGAGCCCAATATGAGGGTATTCTCTACATATCAAAAAACTAACCAATCAATAAATATCCGTATGTTTATATTAAAATTTAAACACCCATAAATAATCAAAACTCAGCCCAGCTGACAAGCAAGGCAGGTTTTTATAACAAAAATCTTGAAATACATATTCCCTCTAGAAAACATATACTTGTGTATATCTTAAATAATCAACTCAAGACAAGTTATTTAGCTTTACACATTCATCTTGTACTATACATTCAACCCGATGGCTCATGGCTAGCTCATCACGCCGCAACAGGCTTTGGGCTCGGGCTCATCATCTTCCTTCCGTTTGTTGATGAGCTACGGCTAGAAGAAATCAAACTTGGAAAACAGCTCCCGAATCTCTCCCTCTTTGTCTTCAACACATTACCACCGTTTGTTGCCACTTCGGCACCACGCACAAGAGGACTTTCAACCTTTGAGTTCAGCCCACTTTTCACTGCCTCACCATCATCCTCATTTTCAGAATCATAGTTTCCTCGTAGACTATCACTAAAAAGATCAGAAAGTCTCATTTTCTTTTCTTGCCCATTGGGAGACGGTTGATTTATCGAAACAACAACCGGAGGTTTACTGTTTCCTGCAGAGAAGTTATGGTGGACCGGTGTATTACCTCTTGATGGGGTAAATTCTGCACAAATTACCAGCACACTTAGAGGGAGACCACTCATTAAGATGTATAATTAACAACATAATTTGTGACTAAATGTATCTTACCTCCATTAACACTCATGAAATCATCATCACAATCTGAATCTAACCATGCCTGTGAGTCAAAAAATGTCTCCTCTTTACTACCTGGAACACAATATAACAAATGTACATCAAGATTCCAAATAACACATACAAGAAAAAAGAAACAATGTGTTTCAAGCCAGTTCTAATGTCATCTTTTTTTTCCTTTTTTAATTTTTTTATCTTACAAACAAGCTTTCCTGCATTTGATTTACGGGCACATCACGGAGGGGTAGCCCACATTACCCCTCGACTTTCTTGGCGAAGCACATTTTTAGTGCAAACATCATTTTCTTCTACTTCATTTTATGTATTAGCTACTCCTGAATAAAATTTTATTACTCCATGCTACCCCTCAACTTTTCTTCTAAATCCGCTAATGTTGTTGATTGTTACTTTATTAGGTAATAAATCACGAGCTAAAGATATTTTGTGTTGCATACAATAAGTATATTCTTCCATGGTAAAGGTCAAGAAAGAGGGATGAAGAATTGAAGATAACTTGTAACTAGCAATCATTTGTTCATGACAAAATGTTTCTGTGGGCCATTCTTCACCTATAAGTTTCCACCAATTCCTATTATAATTTTTGTTTTCTAGTTAATTATTTAACACCATCAAACAAAGCCAGCAAACCATGATAGAATTTTGTTACTAATAATATACTAAACACAATTTGTGAATAAAACAGTACAAAGATGTAATTAAATAGTGTCTTGAATAAGACCCTACCATTAAGGGGAGCAACTGGATTGCACAAGATATTTCCAGATCATAACTTTGAAGATTAAAAACAAGAAGTCAACAATTTTATTGTGTAATCCACAAGCAGCACATAACTTTTTCATAAAATAAGAAAAATAATTAAGATCATAGCATCTTAAACAGGAAAAATAAAAAAGTAAACAAACATAGATATTATCAAACCCAATCCACATAATTATGTCAAATTAAAATCTAGATGAAAATATTTTTGAGCTATGAATTAGGCCATTTTCAATGAAAATGATCATGTGGTTAATAAAAGAACAAATGGTCAGTATCAAAGACAGTTGCAAAACCATTATTTTGTATTTTCTTGATTGATCATATTTGTCAAATAACAAAGTCACAAACTTTACAACTACCCACAAAAAATAAAACAAAACCCATGAAGAATCTTGATCATAGGAACAATAATAGAAATCATACCAAAATCTTGAAAAGAAGGGGTTGGTTTGGAGGGAGACCACTTATGTTTAGCAGCAAGATCACCATTGATGATGGGAGGTTTAACAATATCATTAGGCCCATATAATGATTGCACCTTCATAACAGAAGGCTTCTGATGACTTGAAACACAACCACCCATGATGTGTTTGGTGAAGATTATTGAAGAAATGGATGAAGCCCACAATAGTTCTTGAGATGATGGTGATGGTGTTAATAAGAGGGAGAGCAAGAGTAAAGCATGAATGAATGGTGTGATTTAGCGTTACGTTTAAGATAACAAGGATAAAGAAAAACGGTTGTGAGTAGAAACCCAAAGATGACAAAATATAGAGGAAGATGATTGATATGTGATAAGTGATTGATTAAAAGGGTAGTTGTTTGTATTAACTAAAGTCCTTGGTCCCCCCACTTATTCAACTTCATTTGCTATTTTTGTTTTATAGCTATGATGATATTATTAGCACAATATAATCTACTTTTAGATTTTTAGTTTAAAAAAAAATATCTTTAGTAGTTTCAATAATGTATTTGGTTTTTTATATATGTTCTTTTTTAATAGTAAGAAACTATGGAGAAATTTTATGAATCAAAACTAAATGTTTTGAATTTTAATAGTTATTTTTAATATACATACATGAATTTAGATTAAAAGCTTGCTAGAAAACTATGATTTATTACAAGATCAATACGGTATTCATATATTTCGATTTTCGTCTAAACTTATTAGGTGTTATGAATTTAGTCCCAAAATTTTACTATCCGTAACATGTTTAGTCTATAACATTGATTGACATCATATTTACGATTAAAACTGAGATGAAATGTTATTTTTATCTTTTCATTAAAATAAATAAAATCCAACCCCATGTTTTGACAACGATAAATAGTGAGGCTTAGTGGTCATAGACATGGAGAAGGTCAAAAGATGATGATTCAATTAGGGATGTCGAGTGTAACGATGATACAAGGATGTTGGGCAGGCAGTTAAGGGTGGTAGTTAGTGGTTGAAGGTAGGAGGTGGTCGAGTTGGCCATAGTGATTGTTATTGTTATATGAGCAGAGAATGAGGGTTAGATTTTGTATTCATTCAGTTTTATAAATATTACTATTTTCTACCTTTATCATCCATTGTATCTATCTATACATATAATAAACCAAAGCATTTTTGATGACATGGCACTCAATGAGACATTCTCCTCTTTGAGTGTGTCATGTGTCATTCCATGTGGCATTGAAATATTTTAGGAAAAACATAATTTAAAAATAAAATCAGATTTTTCTCTCTTATGTTTTCTCCCATAATTTTTAAACGTTAATATCTTTTATATACGAGATTTTTTAAAGAAAAAAATTACACCAAATTAACGAGCGTTTTATTATCTTTTCAACGAGTACCATAGTGCTATATAAAAAACGGAGAAAAAAAACGACTATTTTTTATTGGGTTTTATTCAAATAGGAAAAAAAACACAAAGTGTTCAGGTAAATCGTTAATCATGTATAGGCAAGTCACTAATTATGTTCAAATCAGTAAATATGAATTCTATTTTCAACATGCGTTAGCATTGGAGTTATACATTGTTTTAGGTTAGATATTAATATTAGAGTTATACATTGTTTAAGGTTAGGCGTTAACATTGGAGATATGTTTTTAATTGTTTTAGGTTAGCTGCTACCCGAAGCTTTCATGCATGTAACTGTAAAGCGCATCATTCTATTTCATATGTAAAATTAATATGTCATATTAGATTTTTCAACCCCGGGACGTTCCCAGGGTATAATCTAGTACTTGTATATAGTTTTTTCGTACTAAATTATTAAACTAAAATGAAATTAGAACACCATAAAGTTTAATTAACATAAATATTTAATGCGAAAGTTAACTTTATCTACGCAACTGTATACAAAAGGTAACCAAATTTTAATAACTTTTTAGGATTTGTTTAGCTTTAAGTTCAATAATATCATCAAATTATTTGCTTTTATACTTATTCTAATTATTAGGCTATAAAAGTTTAAGAATATAAATAATGTGATACTTTTGGACGTATAAACCGATAAAATGAAGTTAAGACATGTGATGTGAGTGGGCGTAGCCAATGGCATGTGAGTGTCGCGGCAAACCCGGGTCTAAACCGTGGACACATGCTCAAACTCATATTATTATGACCAATCTACAGTCATATTCCTTGCTTTGTAACTTTAACGTCTACTTTTATTTTATGCAATAACCGATGGAACTGATTTCCACAAATTATATTTGCTAATTTCAATATGTATGTATGTGTGTAGAGATAGATAGATAGATACATATATATGCACACATTATATAATAATAATAGAGCTTAGTATTTGAACAGTATTTTATTATTATTTTATTATGTACTCTTAATATAAATATTATTGGTTTTATACTAGAAACAAAACTTGTGCTGGTGTAGATGGTTGCATGGTTGTTGTGGATGTGGTGTGACCCGGGTTCGAGTATTGTAGACACCCGTTTTTTTATTAATTTTATACATATACATGTTGGGCGGTGGCCATCTTTGTAATTTTATCGGGTAGTTCAGTAATTGGGGTCCACCGCTTTATCTCATGGCACTACACGTATCAATGTATCAACCATGTAGCAAACCCACCTTCAACCTTATTTGTTCTCTCTCTACCATTTACATCTTCTACCTAACCACAGATCTTCATCCCCCCATAGCGTTCTCTTTTCGGTTTTGTTCTTTCACCACTCACCGGTTTCTATTCCCGTCTCAGGGTTTTGTAAGCTTTGATTGGTGTTCGGTTGTAGGGTAGAAAGGGAGCGGGTCGCCACTGGGAGTTGATTGCTTTTCAAATCTCCAATATGATATTTGTCCTATAAAGACACTTCTCCCTCTCACTTACAATCTTCGTTTTGAAATTTCTGCTCAGGTCACAACTCTATTCTTAGCTTTTGAATTTCTCGATTCTTAGAACCCTAATTGATTTTTTTTTTTGTTTCAGGGAGAGGTTGCTGAAAGATCAGGAGCACGAATGAGTTCTGAGTTCCGGTTACACCGTGAGGTATAATTTTTTATTTCTTTTTGAATTCATGTTGTTGTTGGAAATGATTTTGATGTCACAAACATGTAAAAAATATAAGCTGATACTCTTGATGTTGTTGTTGACTTTAAGTTACTTTTGTGATTAAAAATTGGGCATAATTTGATTACTTCACAGTGAGTCCTATGTGTTTGCTTACTTCTTCAAAAAGTTGGATTGCATTGCATTTACATAACCTTTTTGATGCTCTACAGGTGTACATGTATGGGCTCTTTAAAAAAAACATATTGTGCTTTTTGATGCCTTGATTCAGCAGGTAAGTTTGTTATATTTTTTGTTCTTTATATAATGAAATTGGTATATGGAAAAGTCATAAGAGCTAACAAATAACACACTTCATTTTATTTGTATTGGATAAAAAAAATCTCTCTGTTTCTGCTACAAAATCTTCTTTCTATGATTGTGTATTTGTGTATACTATTGCATAGACTTCTGATCCATCTATATTTCTGCTTCAAATGCATTTTCATTAATTAGTTATTTTGTTTGTCAAATGTTTGTTTTCTTTATTACTTAAAAAATGTTCATCTATCTTAATTTGTTTCTTTTTGGTTTAACTTGGTATATGATATACGCAGTGCAAAAATAAGGATGAAGTTGTTGCTTTAATTGCTCTTGAACTTGGTCACTGGAAAATGAAACACACAATGTACTCCTTCCTTGCTTTACAGGTGTGTCTAATTTTATAATCTTTTTGGTAAAATATTTTATAATAAATTATACATGTTATACGTGATCTTTAAACGGGCTAATAGAGTCCAATGTGGTTGATATGTTTACGGAAGATATACTGTTCACTATCTTGCATTCATGTCGTCTGTTTCGTTTTTTTTTGTTTCATCTTAATGGAAGTTAGACCATGTGGTTACCTTTGAGGAATTATGCTTTTGACTTTGACCACTTTCGTACTTTGCAACTTTCTACACTTTTCCAATGTGGAGGTTATACACTTGTAAAGAACTCAAATGATATATTCATGAGTTTTGGATTCGATACTCAACCAATACTCATTGGGTTCATATTATTTCAGGTACACCTTAAACTGTTATTTATACCAACAATTTATGAATTTCAACATATGTGATTTAAGTCTGTTTTTGGGCTGCTTACATCTAATTGATGTATCCTGAGTTGTTGACCAGAAATACAGTGGGTAAGTGAACGGTTATTTTGGCTTCTCTTATAGTATTGGGAGGAGGCGTAATCTGTAAATATGTTCATATATGATATTGTATGAAGCATGAAATATTTGTTCATTTGATTCTATTCTCCTCGAATGTTTAGCGAAATATGTGTAATATGATAACGGATTCATTTACCTTTAGCTGTGGATAGATAAGTATAGGAGTATGGGACAACTTAAAATCTGTTTTATAACAATGTTGGCATATTGCACGCTTACACCTTTTTTCTATGATGCCAATTCATGCAATGCTTTTTTTTCTACCAATTTGTTGTCCCTTGTACGTGTTTCAGTTACATACAGTTATTCTTTTCTTTGTAATTTTTTGCTCTTTAAAATTTCAATTTCAGCACACTACAAGGCCTATCCAGCACCTTGTAAACTTTGGCGTCAACCTCTTAACCCGTGCTTTGAGTTTCAGGTGTGATTCTAATTGGATATCCATATTTAACATCGAAATAATGTTTATTTTTCTTGCACCCTGGTATGGTTGTCTGACTATCATGTGTTCTTTTTATTCATGTATTTAGGCTGGTGCTTTTGCAAAGAAGCTCGGTTATGCTAAACCACTTCGAGATAGCCTAATTAAGCTGCAGGTATTTTCTTCTTCCTATTTGGTCTTTAGGGTGTCTGTCAGTAAAGTTTTTTACTTTTAGCTAATGTTTGATTTTTTGTTCTTAAAAAGCTATTAATCAACTTCTGGAGGATCTTTCTTTAGAGCAAAGTCATTAAAAAACTAATTATATCAATATAACATGAAGTTGATTTTCTATTTTTCTCATGTTCATCTAAATAATGAAACAATATCTTTAATAATTAATTACCATTACCACTTAGTTTTGCTAGAAACTGTGTTTACTATGCAGCTCTGCCTAACGCTTTTGGATTAGAATTTAGTCAAATATGGGCCTTTTTTTCTTGGTGAGGGGGGTATTGAGTTGTTTCATTGTAATTAAAGATATAAATTATGGTTTTAGTTATCGTAATTAACACATTATTTATCATGAATTTAAAAAAAAATAGACATAGACGGGTTAACAGGTCAACGCAATTCACTGTCCCAGTCCAACCTGTGTTGACTGTTGAATATTGACCTGTGGGTCAGGTTCACTTTTGTAAACTATTACAAAACATGTGTTTAGTTTAGTTGCAGCATATTAAGGGGCTTTCATTAGATTCAATATGTATAAAGTGAATAAACCAATATTGTGAACCAAGGTGTTATGTAGTGTTTGGTCATTAGACGATATATTGATAATAACGACTAGGATATTCGAATTTGAGATCTAAGAAAATAATAAGGGGGGAAATTGATTTTGGGTTCAACTTAGCTATTTGACAGATCTTTAAAAGAAACGAAGTCTACAATCTCAAAATGATGAATTTGATGCGATTTTGGGAAGTTCATTACCGCGGGTTACCAAGTGAATAAAATTCAACACAGACCAATCTATCCCATGACTTTGTTAGTATGTCCACAGATTATTAGGCTGCATTTATCTCAATCATGTTGGCATAGGTCTCTTTTCACACCATCTCATGCCTTTGCTGACACAAGTTTTGAAGAAAAATAACTGTTTTCACATTTTAAAGATTATGGCTCTAACATGGAATGTATTTTTTTTTGGAGGGGTTTAATTTAGGTTTTAGATAGAGAAGATGATTTCCCTTAACAAAGAACTCATCAACCCAGCTGATGATGCAAGCCAGGTAGGCTCTACAGCAGCAGAGCCAGTTCAAGTCATCAAGGGTGTAGGGACCATTGTCTCGCAATAGGGCTACCCTTAAGAGACGACACTATGAACCTTTGGGCATGTTACATGACGAACATTCAGGTAAGAGATCAAATATAACATTGACTATAAACTAGATGAAACCGGCTACATGGCATTCAGGAGACCGGTGTCAAACAAGTTGTTTGAAGGATTTAGGAATTTTTGTAGGCCATGACTCGGTTGCTGGCGATAGTGGCTTGTAAGTTCATTGGCATCACCAACATGGTGTTGCTGGGCTTGATCATGACAACCTGCACACGCTGAGTACTTATGGCCTCATGAGTCATGGACCCATTGCTGCTTGATCACACGATGGCGTTTTCCTCTTTCTTATATTTATCATTCTGTATATATGGGGCATTCTATTTGTAGGGCCCTTCAATCATATATATACCTGCATGCTTGATTTACATATTGTGGATATCACATCAGTTAATATATATCAAGAATTTTCTATTTAAACTTACTGATAAATTGTCCATTTACCCGAGTAGCAATAATTTAGCCTGTTACTCGAAAAATCAAACAAACTTCATGCAATTTGCTTTTGTTAAAGACCTTTGTATGAAAATTGATACAGGATTGATTTGGAATTTGAAATGCGGGAACGCTATGTCATTACTTAATTATTTTCTAAATCAGATTGACGCCGCCGCAACGCGCGGCTAGATAAATACCTAGTTATACATAGTTCGAAATATGAAATTCTAAATTATTTTTTTAAAATCTTATATCACTAATAATTTTGTTGCCCCCAATCTTGTGGTGGAGTGGCATGGGAAGTGAGGGTTAGTGCTTGGGACTGAAAGGTCTCAAGTTCGAATCTGATCCTACTCAGGTTTTACCGATTTTCCACTGTCGTGCCTTCGGGCGGGTGGGGGTTGGGTTTTCCCTGGCTGGTGGAAATATCGTGGGCCTTCGGCGACCTAGCGTTGTCTGCCCGTTCGCGGGCGTATGGGGTGTCTTTGGCCATGGGTTACCCGGGTAGTCGGAGCATTATGCTTAGTTGGTCGTTTAAAAAAAAACTAATGATTTTGTTTTTTAATCTAAAAAACGTACTGTTGTATTGATATTTATTTTAATAAATAGATCAAATATAAAAATAATAGTATTAACAAAACATCGATCAAATCATGGCATCATTTTCATGAGCATGCAAACGGCGTGAATAAGCCATTTTTTATGTGTGGGTAACCAACAATTACCAATTAAATATTTTATTACATAGACGAGGTTGGTTATCAAACACCATGAATAATAAATTTAAATACTTCAAATGTATAATATTATAAGACAGTGAAAACGAACCTTGACTCCACGCCAATCTGAAAAGATTAATTATTTGTTAACTTTATTTTTTATTAGTTTTAATATTCTCATCTATACTACTATATAGTAGGTGCTGGATGGCTAAAATAGTCATTTCATATTATTTTTGTGGGTAAATTTGTAATTTTGTTACATTAAGAAGACACATTTAATAGTAACCATTTATGATTGATTCACCAACAAAATTAATTAAATGGATGCCCAAAAAAAATGAAATCCACAAAAGAATGCAAATGGTGCAGAAAAGACAAAAAGGAAATGAAAGGTGTCATGGATTATCTTCATCAACAACGGTTTGTATTCTTTGTTCCTACTTCCTACCATTCAAACCGATCGTCCGTTTCATCAAATGATTCATCTTATTAAATGCCATTCAATCAATTAATTAATGCTATTAATCACCATACACGAAACTGATTTACCTCTTAACCTTAACATGATGCTTAAAACCCATATCGTCCCCTCTATTCTCTCCCTCTCCACTTCTTTATTTCCGACCACACCTCACCCGCGACGCCAACACCACCATTCCGGTTCCAGCGTCGACACCACCGAACAACAACCACCTCCGAACACATCCTACTCCGATCAAACCCGCGACACCATTGGTTTAAACCACCACCAGCGTCCCCCTCACGTTTTGGAATTCCGATTTGGAGTTTGTTAATATTTCCGACAACTGAAGGATGGGGTTAACCAATTGTTTTTCTTTACCGGTGGGTTAAGCGTATATGTGTACGTTGTGTTGTGTGTTTGACTTATATATTTGTTGCGTATGTATGTGTTTTGCGTGTTAGCCTGCATGTGTGGGTGACTAACCATATACTGAGGTGTTCATGTGTGATGTTTAATGAGTTGTGTGTGTCACTTTCATTTGATTCCTACATACATGGCGGGTTTTTTACAATATCTAATACACGTTGTATTTTAGTAATAATAGTAGTACAACTATTTTTTTTTAACGGTTCTTATGAAATTTACGAGTACTTATTTTAAGATCACTGTATAACATGTGTTTACTCATTCATATTGTGGGTGTGTGAATTTCTTTTCCATGATACTCATTAATATTTGTTTACACCTTCTCATTTCCATGTCTCAATTAACGAACTTCTAACTGAGTTCAAAAGAACATCAATCACAAAGGTACATCACTATAAGCTAGCATACACATTATTATGTTCAAAAGTATTTATTATTTGTATTCAGTTATTCACATAACTTTATAGTCCAATTCTATTGTTTCACACTTTGAGTTACTAGCAGGATTGCATGGTATTTGATACAAACTTAACGTCTAACTCTACTACACTTTCAACTCATATTCTTACTAAAATTGTACGCCCTCTAATCATATACTACATATATTATCAATATGTTCGTATAATGTACAACACCCACAACGTGAATACCCAAACACAACCGCCAAACACAGTCCAGCTCCGCCGTAACGCGCGGGTTACAAAGCGTTTTTATTTTATAGCCAAACATTAACAACTTATACTAATTAACAATCAACCTTTGAAACAATTTGGACACACTTAACTATAATCCTTTAGGTTGATATTAGGATATCCTTATAATATGTACACATATTTTCAACATGTTTGAATAATGTAGACACCAACGAGGCGATTGACAAACGAAACAACAAACATCGTGTAGCCCCGCCGCAACGCGCGGTTCCTGCTAGTAGTAACCAACGTCTCTAATAATCTAAAAAATAGTTTTAAATTTCTTTCATGCTAAACATGTGCATGTCGCATGACACTTGTTCACTTAAATAAACAAACTGTAGTTAACTCCAACGTTTAATATACTTAATACCGTCTGGATCATCAAAATTAACTAAAATTTCAATGATAGGGTACATTTTAAATCAAAAAAAATATAGGCAAAAAAAAAATCGTTATGAGCTAAAATCGTTTAAACAACTTCAAAAACCTTACAAAACCCTAATTACAAAACCACATCGAGTCGGGGGTCTCACTGGAAGCAGCCTCTCTATTCTCAGGGGATAGAGGTAAGGCTGTCTACATCTTACCCTCCTCAGACCCTACCTTAGCTTTGCTATAGGTGGGATTAACTGAGTATGATGATGATGATGATTCATTCAAATAACAAGCATAAGTTTAACAAAACCACTCTTAATTATACTCGTTGATCTAGTTTCAAATTTTGTTACACTTGCGATTGATACACAAAGGGTTAGTTTTAACAAAAGTATACTTTATTCAAGATTCTAAATTAAACCAAAGAATTCTTCTTCTCCACTAGGCTTTCTTTTGTGTTTACTGTTACAGTTCAAATATGGATACATGTAATATTTTGAGAAAAGTTCTTGTATAAATGGTTCTTATCCTACAAATAGCTCTTAAAGTGAGAAGTGAAGGAGTGTATTTTTTATTAATTTTAAAAAAAAAAAATTTCCATATTGTTAAACATGTATTTTATTACCAAATTAAAAAAAATTAGTGTAGAGTAATTACTGTTGTAGAGTAATTATGTAATTACTTAAGTGTTAACTATTGTAATTACTCTAATGACGTAATTATGCTAAAAAAACTATTTTTATTTTATTCATCTAGAAAGTATGTTTAAACAGATGGAAAAAAAATTCAAAAAATATATATATATTTTTTCCCCTCACTTCTTATATTTCGTAGGTTAAGCCCATTTGTATTTAATGTATACTCATTAGTTGACTATGTCCCCTAACAAGTTTGAGATAAGTTTGTAATTTGGACCATCTTCATAGAGTTTATGCTATTGCTACTATTTAAGAGTTGGTCACCCTTCGGCCCATACCTACTACCCATTTTCGTCTGACTTTGAAGCAAAGTCTTACGTTCTATGTTTAAATTCAGTGGATTCACAAAACGTATTTGGACGTGTAACTTACTAGGGATATGTGAATTAAACCAAAAAAAGGTCAAAAAAATACCATAAAAGTTAAACAAGTGTGTTACGAATTATTGTTAATAGCTACCTTTCTTAACGTCTGTTTAGTATGGGGTAATGGAATGGACGAGGGAACGGAATGGATGAGGAATGGAATGGACATGGTAATGGAATTGATCATTACCATTCCATGTCTTGTTTGGTTGCCATATGGAAATGAAACAAAACACTACTTTGTGTTGTTTGATAGACAGGAAAAGACGAAGGAATAAAATCGGTGTTTTGTGGCGGTGGTAGGTGGTGGCCAGTGGCGGTGATGGTGGGTGGTGATATGTGGCCGTAGCGGCGGTGGTGGGTGGCGGTGGCGGCTGCGGTGGAGGCGACGGTGGAAGGTGTAGGTGGATGGCCGTGATGGTGGATGGGTGACGATGGTGAGTAGTGGCGGAGGTGGTTGGTGGTGGTGATGGTAGGTGGTGGTGTGTGGCGGTAGCATGGTGGTGGATGGCGATGGCGGTGATGGGTGGTGGCGACGATGGTGGTGGGTGGCGGCAACGGTGGCGATGGGTGGAGGAGGTTGGTGGCGGCAACAGTGGCGATGGGGTGGAGGTGGGTGGCGGCAACGGTGGCGATGGGTGGAGGTGGATGGCGGTTATGGTGGATGGGTGACGATGGTGAGTAGTGGCGCTGGTGGGTGGAGGAGGCGGCGGTGATGGGTGGTGGGCGGTGGTGGGTGGTGCTGGATGGCGGCGGTGGTGGGTGGGTGACGGCGGTGGTGGGTGGGTGACGGTGGTGGTGGGTGGGTGACGGTGGTGGGTGGGTGAAGGTAGTGGTTGGTGACGACAACGGTGGTGGTGGTGGTGGGTGGTGGTGACGGCGATGGTGGGTGGTGGCGGCAGTGGTGGTGGGCAAAAGTGGTGGGTGGTGGGGAACGGTGGTGGTGGTGGTGACGATGGTTGTGGTTGGTGGTGGTGGTGGTGGTGGGTTATGGCTTTGTTAGTAAAGGTGAATGGGAGATGGAATGAAAAAAAAACATGGGAGGTGGATGGAATGGTTTTGAGGGAATGAAATGCCTTTTGGAATGGGTGATTCCATTCCTTTAACCAACCAAACACACTGTTTTTCATTACCTTGTAATGGTCTATTCCATTCCCCTTCCATTCTATCATACCAAATGCTACCTTAACTACTTTTTAAGTTAGTGGTTTAGTAGTTTAGTTTGTACTCGATCCATAAAGGTTGTTTTAATTTGCTTTTTAACCATAGTCTTTGATAATGTGAGTAGATCTAAAATGACGTTGATAAAACATGCACAGGATTAAATGCTAAGTTTGTAACGCCAATGTTCTCACCCTATAGTGTTGATTGACTCGTAAGAGGTATACATAACTCATTAAGCACACAAGTGATCTTTGGAATCTTTGCAAATGATATAATAGGATCCGTGTCTCTTCTCCTTTCACTACGTAAATATTTATAATTACCTGTGAGTCTTTGTTTTAGGATAGAGATTAAATACAAAATCACTAATTGATACAAATACAATTATTCTAAATATACATTACTATTATACTCCCGCAGTAGAAGCGGGAGGTGATCGGATGCTGAGACTGGATATGAAGTCTTCGAACAGTATACGAGGAAAACCTTTGGTGAAAATATTGGCTAGCTGATAGCAAGACGGAACGTGAAAGATTCTGACCTGACCACGCTATACTTGTTCCCGAACAAAATGAATGTTCAACTCGATGTGTTTAGTATGTTGATGTTGTACGGGATTTCCAAATAAATAAATGGCACTCACGTTATCACCGTGTATTAGAGTGGCACGTGATAAGGGACAATAGAGCTCGAGAAGTAAATTACGTAACCAACAAATTCCGGCCACAACATTCGCGACGGCGCAATATTCGCTGGATCTGGACATGGTGCTCTGACGTTTGGAAGATCAAGAAATTAAGTTGTCACCACAGTACCCACTCGTAGAGTGTCGTGTGTCCGGGCATCCTGCCCAATCGGCATTTGTGTAAGCGGCCAAAGAAGGTGCAGGAGAGCGATCTAATGTCAAACCATATGACGCGGTTCCTTTTATAATATACCAAATGATCCTTTTCAATGCATTCCAATGAGAGACACACAGGGAGTGCAAATGCATGCAAACTTGCTAGACAACATATGCAATATCAGGTCTCGTGAATGTAAGAAACTGGAGTGCCCCAGCAAGGCTGCGGTATAGAGTGGGGTCATGAAACAGGTCATCGGAGGCACTGAGTTTGGAATTGGTGTCGACCGGTGTGGCAATTGGGTTACAAGATTGCATGCCAGCACGAGCAATGATGTCCGATGCATAAGACTGCTGAGAGAGAAACATAGTAGTCTTGGTGCGAGATACGGAGATACCGAGAAAATAACTTAGAGGACCAAGGTCCTTCATAGCGAATTCACTAGCAAGTTTCGCCATGAGGAAGTGTCGGAGCTTAGCAGAGGATGTGACAAGAAGAATGTCATCAACATAAAGAAGTAAGAAGGCCGTATTCTGTCCCCGATGAAGTGTGAAAAGAGAGGCATCACACTTACTATGAGTGAAGCCCAATGTGAGAACATAGTCGGTGAACCGTTGTACAATGCCGAGGTGTTTGTTTTAGCCCGTATAATGATTTTTTCAAGGAGCAAACATACTCTGGAAAATCTTTACTGCGAAATCCCATAGGTTGATACATATAAACAGTCTCATTCAGGTTCCCATGTAAAACTGCATTAGTGACATCCAGTTGATGAAACATCCCAACCGTTAGATAGCGCAATAGAGAGTATCGTCCTGATGGTGGCCGGTTTAACAACTAGACTGAAAGTCTCACCACAATCGACCCCAATTGTTGTAATCTGCCATCGCACACTAAACGTGCCTTGTACCGTTCCAATGATTCATCCAACCTGTATTTATGTTTAAATAGGAACAAACTGCAAATAACATTTATATCAGGCTGTCGAGGTACTAATTCCTATGTCCCATTTCTAATTAATGCATGATACTCTGTAGACATAGCAGAGTACCATTCCGGAATAGACAAGGCATCGGTTGGGTTTTTCGGTAAGGGTTTTACATTGTCGGATGTGGTTGAGGTGTTAAGGTTAAATGGTTGTTTCGGTTTATATATGCCACCCATCGACTGAGTATGTATGGTTCGGGTAGAAGTGGGAGGCGGTTGTGCTGAGGTGGCTGTGGAAGTGGTGGGTTGTGTTGATGAGGGGGTCGAGCCGGGTGAAGGGCTTTCGTGTGTGGTGGTGGGACGGTGGTTTGGGTGGGGCATGGGTGGTTGTGTGTTGTTTGGCCAGTAATGGATGTAGTTGGGCCGGTATTGGGTTGAGGAGTGTAGTTAGGCTGAGATGGACCGTTAGTGGACGGTTTTGGTTGATTGTGGATATGTGGTAACAGGTGATGAGGAAAGTGCTCATTGAGGAAGTCATATGATGGGGTAAGTGTGATGGATTGTGCGAATGGGAAGGTGGTTTCGTCAAAGACGACGTGGCGAGAAATAAAGATTTAGTGTGTATGGAGGTCCAGGCAACGATAGCCTCGATGGGTAGTTGGGTACCCAAAAAATACACATGGGCGGGTACGATGGTCCAGCTTGTGAATGGTGGGTGATGGGGTGAGTGGGTAGCATAGGCAACCAAACACACAAAGTTATAAAAGTTCTGTTGTGTGTTTTGTTTTTGGTGGTTTTATGTGGTAAAATGTTTAAAAGGTAAGTAGCGATCTCGAGGGCATAGTGCCAAAAATAGGTTGGAAGGGAGCCATGGGCTAGTAAGGTGCGAATCATGTTATTAATGGTGCGGATTTTGCGTTAAGCTTTGCCATTTTCGGAGGAGGTATATGGGCATGATAGACGGTATTGGATACCGTTGGTGTTTAAAAAGGTTTGAAAAGCAAAATTTACATATTCTTTCCCATTATTACATTAGAATGTTTTAATGGTGCGCTCAAATTGTGTTTGGATATTTTAAGGCATATTAAGTGAAAGGTATAAATAAATGTGACTTGTTAGAGATTGGGACTGTCCATTAAATATTCGAAATATCATCAAGAAATAAGATGTAATATTTATGGCCTTCTGAACTAATTATGGGTGACGTTCACAAGTCATTGTAGATAATATCAAATGGTTGTGTGGTGCAAGAAGTAGACGCACAAAAAGGCAAACGAATACTTTTTCCATAAACACAGAACTGACATACATTAATCTAAAAATTATCAAAGTCAACAAGTAGTTTTTAAAGAATGAAAATACGAACGTCCTGGATGGCCAAGACGGTGATGCCAGACTTGTGAGGAAATCGCAGCAAGAGCGGTTGGTGCAGAGGGGCCAGATCTCAGTACAAAGGGGTAGAGATCACCGCTGCTCTTGCACCGCAGGAGAGGGTTCTTGGACTTTTAATCCTTCACAAGAAAACCAAAAGGGTCAAATTCCACAGAAACAGAATTTTCTGTAGTAAATCTACGGACGGAGATAAGATTTTTAAGTAATTTAGGGGAGTAAAGAGAATTTGTGATGATAAAAGGTGGAAGGGTTTGGGTAGGTATTTTGTGCATGTGCCTAGGATTGGAATGGTATCGCCATTACCTACAATTATATTTTGAGACATGCAAGAATTAGAAAAGGAATGATAATCAACTTGGTCATGAGACATTGTGGACGATGCTCCAGTATCCATGAAAAGTGTTGGGTCTGTTTGTTGCAAAGACATGGTATACATAGCCTGTTCTATATCAATCGGGGCATATGTTGCATGTAAGCCATGAGTGGGCCTCGGCCCAAGAAGACCCTGAGAGTTATTGGGAGAGTTTTGGGTTTAGTGGTGTGGGTCATAGGGTATGGGCAAGGAGTGGTTGTCCACATTGAAAAGTTATTGGGTTGTGGAGGTGGGTATCCGGCCCACTGTTGCATCCAAGGGTAGGGTGACGACCAGTAGGTGTTGGGCAAGTAACGGGGCCGGTTTGAGTTTCCACGGCCTCGGTCTCGGCCACGGTGATTTTCAGTTCGGTAGTTGGTGGTGTTTTGGTCAGGGTTATGGTTGAGGCGAGAGGTGGTGGTGTTAAAGGCCGCAACAGCCGTTTTTGAGACTTGCAATGCCTCCTCAGCTTTCCGAGTTTCAACCTATATTAATTTTTGACGAGCAGTATAGAAAGATGGAAATGGTTCCTGTTGTTGGAGAATAGTTGCAATACCTTCATAAGATTCATTAAGCCATGCGATTAATTGTAGAATAAGGCGATCATTGTCCACAGGTGCATTGACACTGGCAAGTTGATCCGCCAAAACTTTTAACTCTTGACAGTATGCAGAGACAGGGGAAAAAGCATCCAGTCGGGTGTTAGAAAATTTATGCATAAGATGAATCGCCCTGAAACTTTTATTGTCCTAAAAAAGGTTCTCAATGGCGATTCAGGCTTCATGAGCAGTGGAGGTTTTGTTTGTTATAGTGTGTAGGAGATCATTGGAGACCGTACAATATATCCATTGTAGAACAATGGCATCAAGTCGATCCCAATCATCTAAAGGTTTAGGGGTGGAGGCGGAGGATGAGGGTTCGGTGATGGTGGGTTTAGGATAAAGGTGTTCATGAACGAGAAAAGCTTTACAGTGGATTTTAAAGAGGGTTACCCAGGAAGAATATTGAGAGGATTCGATCTCCAAAGTAATTGGAATGAATTTTTTGTTATTGGAGACCGTTGTAGCTGGGTGGAGTTTTGATTCCACCGTGATAGAGGGTGGTGGGAGAGGATGAGAGGGGGTTGAATCGGTCATCGTCGGCTGCTAGGGAGGAGATGCAGGTCGACGGCAGAAGAGAAGTGTCGAGGAAGAAGATGGGGGCGGGACTAGGGGTTTAGGTTTAGAGACGATGTATCTGGACCCTTGATACCATGATAGAATAGGATCCATGTCCTTTCTCCTTTCATTAATGTAAATATTTATAATTACATGTGAGTCTCTATTTTAGGATAGATATTAAATACAGAATCACTAATTGATACAAATACAATTATTCTAAATATACATTGCTATTAACAACCACATGCGCAATGGCATGATATAAAGACTTGGTACTGGAGAGCAACTGTCTTAGAACTCCAACTCAAGAGATTATGGAGAAGAAAAATGAAGTAGCCTATTTTAAAGCGACAATCATTGGGGAAACCAACCCAGTTATTATCTATATAGGCATAAATAGTAAGAGTAGACACCCGACCTGCATATAATCAATTCATGAGAGATAAATACCCTTGAGACATCAAAGAATATGTTTGACAATAATCTGGTAGCAGTCAACATGTTTCTAAATATATTGGGAAACGTCACTAAGTACATAAGTGATCTCCATGAATTAAGACAAGGTACCCCATGGCAACAACCGTGCTCTGATAGCACAAGTAGTCATCTATACGAATATTAGAGTAAGCTGGCGACCAAGCGATATGATATTGAGCAAAGGCTTAAACTGGCTAAGACTAGTGTGTTATAAAAGATCATTCAATTGCAGAAGTAAAGACATATGATAAACATCAACTAAGAAGGAAGCCTAGACTCACCCACCCCTAGAAAAAAAAATAACTCAGGTATCTAAAAGCACAAATTTAGCATGTAACGTTTGATCATATTAGTCACAAAGATCAGAGATGGTTGACAACAACATATATAAGGATATAGCAAGTAGCCATATCTCGATAATAAATAAATAGATAAGCTATTTAGAGACACCCTAGGCTAATCCAAAAGTAACAAGGGTTCGTTTAACGTTTGGAAAACCAAACATTGGGCTTGCTTAGATCACCCGCAGTGGGGAAGTATTTGTTCCCCCCATCCACTCTAATCATCCCCCCGGAGCGTTTTCAACCAAAAAATGTGTAAAAGATCCATATTCGTAAAGCAGAAACATAAATGCACTCCTATATACTCGATCTCATAGTACATATAGAATTCTGCGGAAAAAACGTTCCCATTGAAGCGGCCGATTCTCCCTAGGTCTATTAGTGACCTTCTCTCTAGGGATTATGAAACTTGAATATTCTTGTTACACATATCTAAGGATAAAGCAAGTAGCTGAATCCCGATAATAAACAAATAAATAGGTGTTAAGAGACACCCTAAGCAAATCCAAAAGTAACAAGGGTCGTTTAACGTTTGGAAAACCAAACTTTGGGCTTGCTTAGACCACCCACAGTGGGGCGATATTTGACCGTGATTCCCCCCATCCACGCTAATCACCCCCCCCCCCCCCCGAGTTTTGAACCAAAAAATGGTTATGGCATGAAATAAATAACACCGTGGATTTTGACGATTTCAAAAAATTATTACTGTTATTAAAAAAATCAGATTTTTATTCATTTTTTTACCTGTTTAAATCACAACTCAACCCATTTTTATACACTATATTTTCCTATCTTATACTCTCTTACATTTATATTATAAAAATCCTATCTTTATTAAAAAAATATATATCATGCATGCATTCTGCCCCCCTTTGGTGTTCCATCTCGCCCAACCAACCCAAACGTGTATGGCCCAAACATCACCCAATCGCTACCAACCTTTAACTACCAAGATTACAACTCGAGTACGATGGGGGTTTTCGCAACTACTTAGCATGCCCCAACAATATTTTCAAGGTCCAATGGGTTTCACATCCAATTTGATTATTAGCGTAGGTGGTATGCAGGGTTCTCAAGAAGAACCCGAAATCGAACACATGCTGAAGACACAACCCGAACGCAAGAGCTCTCAACGTGTGGTGGTATTTGTTCCCCCCCCCCCCCTCCACGCTAATCATCCCCCCTGGGGGGCGTTTTGAACCAAAAAATGTGTAAAAGATCCATATCGTAAAGCAGAAACATAAATGCACTCCTATATACTCGATCTCATAGGTGCATATAGAATTTTGCAGAAAAACATTCCCATTGAAGCGGCTGATTCTCCCTAGGTCTATTAGTGAACCCTCTCTCTAGGGATTATGAAACTAGAATATTCTTGTTACACATATCTAAGGATAATGCAAGTAGCTAAACCCCGATAATAAACAAATAAATAGGTGTTAAGAGACACCCTAGGCAAATCCAAAAGTAACAAGGGTCGTTTAACGTTTGGAAAACCAAACTTTGGACTTGCTTAGACCACCCACAGTGGGGCGATATTTGACCGTGATTCCCCCCATCCACGCTAATCACCCCCCCCCCCCCCTTTTTCCGGAGTTTTTGAACCAAAAAATGGTTATGGCATGAAATAGATAACGCCGTGGATTTTGATGATTTCAAAAAAATTATTACCGTCATTAAAAAAAAATCAGATTTTTTATGGGGTGAAAATAATTTGTCAGGGAGTGGAAATATCGTGACCCTAAAAAACTCTGGAACAAGAATCATTTTCACTTTTCTTTCTTTTCTCTTCGTTTTCTTCCTTACATGAGACTCGGGAACACAACGTAAATGATTTGTTACTTTGTTTTACCCGAATCCATTCTAAACCTTAACTACAGCCTACACGCCCCACATGTTTGTCCGGATTAATAGGATTGCATCTCAAGCACATCTCAAGCACAGTAGGCCTATTGTGGTTCACCGCAGCCTTACGATGTTGAGTTTGGTTTTTCTCTATCCTATGATACCTATACGGTACATTTGGTGTGATCCAAGCATGCAGTATAGGTATATGGTATTTTCCTATAACATTTTCCAAATGATTTTGGGTTTTTTATTTATAAATAATACCTCTAATGTATTTATTTAGCTTTGTTAACGTGTGCGGTATATATTTTCAGTTAGTGACTGATCATGAATTTTCATTAAAGGGGGCAATATATATATATATGAGTCGGGGAATAATGCAAATGTTAATGTAACATTAAACATTTTAATACAGCTTAAAATATGTTCACCCTCTTTTACGTGAATTACACAAGCGTTTAGCTTCGTGCCTTTTAGGTAAAAATTTTAATATAAATATACAATGAGTGATCACTACAAGTAATTAATTTCTTTTTAGCATAGAAAATAACACCAAATGGCTTGTAATTTTTTTTGGCCAGCAAATGGCTTGTAATTAAGTGGTGCCAAAGTGTGTTGAAAATGTATATCTCGTAAGTTGTTGAAGGCTTTTATTTCACAATGCAATCTACTTGTAGTTAAAAAATAAATTTACAAACAAAATGTTAAAAATATACAAACAAAATGTTAAAAATAGTTTGAACTAATCCCAAAACCAAGCCAAAAAAAAAAACAATTTAACCATGAAGAAATGATTTTGGATGGTTGACTTTATTAACCATTAATGCTAGTAAAAATGTTATAATAAATGTAAAATTAAATAAATACGTTGTTAAAAAAAAGTAAAAAAAAATCTACCTAGTTTTAGATGAAATGTCATTGTTTAAAAAGAATACAAGATTATCTATACCTTTACTTTGGAAAAGGTCAAACTATAAAGTCAAATTTATGGATGAGTTATTTGCAAGCGGCCACCATAGCCACAAAGTAATGCCCCTAGTTTTGAAAACTAAATTACAAAAGTAAATAAAAAAGGCTTCATCATGTAATAACAAGTCTGAAAAGTAAAGCTTCATCATGTAGTGTATGAAGCTACATTTGGCCAACCAACATGTTTGACTATTTGAGAACTTTCACCCTAGTTGTACATCGTGTTTGGCTGACTTTCAATTTAGAAACGTGTGTACATCTTAAAACACTTCTATTACTTCCGATATGTATGTCATCACATAAGAAATTGGAATCAGTAGTTTATCACAACCTACGCAATTTTTTTCATTGAAGCTAAATGATCGAAATGGTGACCCATACCGATTGATTGAAATGATAAGGACCATCATCTTACAGTGGTATACAGAAGATATGTATATAACTTTTGTATACAGAAAGAAACGAGGAGAAGAGGGAACCCGAACTACAAAGCATGACGAGAATTTGTGATGGAAATTCCATACACGACATAAAAAAAAAAACCATATGAGTCGGTACTCATATTCAAAAATAAATATTAAACAGATCAACCTGAACCGACATGAATTAGTCGGGTTAGAGTTAGAAATTTTTTCAAACCCTACCAACCCAAAACCTATCAACGCATCACAATTAACACCCCTAACCAAATCACATATGTGTGGTTTAAGCAAACACAACACGTTTAAGTGTCTAGCTAGATAAGTTTTTTTTTTCGTTCTTTATATAAAAAAAAGGAGTAACCTGAATAAGCTTTGCCGATGCCGAACGTAATTAAAAAGGATAAAAGATGAGAGTAGTAGTAGGTAAGCTCATGAGTGCAAATTACAGGGCATTCGGCCGCCTATCTATTTCAACCAAAAGTCATAATAATAATAATAAGAATACTACACCAACCTTACATTATTCACCTATCTCTGATCACAAAACCTTATCAGAGTTAAGAAAAATGGCAGCAGTGGAAGCAAAGATCGCACCGTCGATGCTGTCGTCGGACTTCGCCATCTCGCATCAGAGGCTCACCGCATGCTCACCTTTGGTGCCGATTGGCTTCACATGGACATTATGGTACCCCTTTTATTATTATTATTGTTATTATTATTATTATTATTATTATTATTATTATTATTATTATTATTATTATTATTATTCATAAATCCGAAAGCAAATTTCAACTGAATTTTTCTAACTTCATGTTTATGTTATACTTTCAACATAAAAGTTATGCATATTATGTTTGGGAAATTGGATTTTAATAATCTTAAATTCGACATATTGGCCTGTTAGAGCAGTCCAGCAGTCCAAGTCATCAAAACTTTGTCGATGTTAGCAATCCATGTTATCAAAACTTTGACTTACTTGCCACATAAATAGTCACGCTAGCAAAACTTTGACATTTTTTTGCCACGTAAGCGGCACACGTTAGCAAAAATTAATTGGGTTAACTTAGTTGTTCGTTCAAGTAAGGGAATTTAGCCAATCAAAAGAATCGTTTGATCAATTCAGAGATCATTTTGATTCCATTAGTAATGAGGATCGGAATATAAAGCATTGCTCAATCAAAGAGAGATTCAACAACTAAAAGAAAGATCGATTCACAAACATGAAACATTTCTTTAGTTGAGACTATTGTTGGCCAATATGTCAAAGTTGAGATTATTAAAATCCAATTTTCCTTTATGTTTTGGTTATAGTTGAATTGTATCCATTTTACTAGTGAAAGTTTAAATTTGGTTATTTACAAACAGTTAAGAGTTATGACCTTAAGTTGTTTTGTATCCATTTAATGTTGCAACTGTTGATCATGATTATTGAATTTATGCATATGATTGGACTTATAGTTTGCTTATTTGGTTGTTTATACTAGATGTCACTGATAGATTTATGTTAATATGCAGGATGGGTATGTGTTATTGTCCCTATTGTGAATATATATCAGAAACTATCAGATTGTTGTTGGTGTCGATTGGCTTCTATTTTACAGTGTAACACTCACGGGCATATATTTTCTGCAGTCATTTTGTCCCAAATTTAACTATAGGTGCTCCGGTTATTGAGAGTTTGAGAAAACACACCAAGTAATTTTTTTGTCCTTTTTTTCTCATGAGCAAGATTTTCCATTAGATTTATGGCAATGAGAAGATTGTTTGTTCTTGTATAGGGCGTATCTTGATTGCCACCTTATGGTGACAAATCCTCTTGATTATGTTGATCAGTTAGGAAAAGCTGGTGCTTCCGGTTTCACATTTCATGTTGAGGTTTCAAAAGGTGGGATTAGTATGTTATTTGCGTAAATTGCGTTTTTCCTGTTTAATTTTTATGTAATGCATATTTTAGTTTTACTTAAACATGTTACTTGCTGCAGATAATTGGCCCGAACTTGTTAAACAAATCAAGTCCAAGGGAATGCGACCTGGTGTGGCATTAAAGCCTGGAACACCTGTCGAAGAAGTGTTTCCGCTGGTATCTTATCTGTTATCTGTTCTTAGAATATTTTTCGCATTGTAACTTGCACTGATGGTGTAAAAGAACCCTTTCTTTCAGTAGATTAATGTCTTTTTTTCTTTAACCACTGTTTATAGCTTGAAGGTGAGAATCCGGTTGAAATGGTTCTCGTTATGACTGTGGAACCTGGATTTGGTGGGCAGAAGTTCATGCCTGATATGATGAACAAGGTATACATGAGCTGTGTTTAGAGGAACCTTTTATATCAATTTACGATATTAGTTTCTCAAGCATTTTTTGTTATTTCTCAATTTGGTTTTAGGTACGCACGCTGAGAGAGAAGTACTCAACACTTGATATAGAGGTTAGTTATTTCACTTCTACATGCTTGAACATATTCATAAATCATAATTATACGTCTTTTTAGTTATTACGGGCAAGTTTATATTTCGTGAAAACACAATTATCTGGGGCAGTATATTGAAAGCTGTTTAATTTGGGATGCAGGTAGATGGAGGTTTAGGGCCTTCTACTATTGACGCAGCAGCAACTGCTGGTGCAAACTGCATTGTTGCTGGCAGTTCAGTATTTGGAGCTCCAGAACCAGCTCAAGTTATATCCCTACTGAGAACAAGTGTAAACAAGGCCCAAAAAACTTGTTGAAGCATATACAAGCAATAAGGTTTTCAAATGTTTGATGAGTGAACAACACATTTACTATATATGTACTCTCTTTGATGCCTTAATATTCAAGTTGCTATTTGATTTGCTTCTATTTCTATACATGGACTTCTCATTGTACTTTAAAGATTCAAACAGAGCATGTGTGTGGGTTGGTTTATGTGGATATTTTTCTGCATTTACCTGATTATGATTTAGAATTTTATTTATTTGTTTGCTAGTTAGGAATTTACACAAGATGTTAGGTATGGTATGGGGGTGTGAATTTCACACATGACACGAAACTTATGGGTTTGGGTTTAGTCTAAACAAGTCTGGTCAAGTATAAGAGTAAGTTGGAAACTTGCATGCAAAAGCCAATGTGTCTTGCTACTAGTGTATGTGCATTTTTGTTTTATAGCATATATCTATATAACTGCCTTTACTTAACATTGTTTAGTTACATATACACCACGTGTATGTGTATTGTATGTCATATACTCATATGAATGTGTATGTATGTATGTATGTGTATTGTATGTATGTCATATGAATGTGTAGGCATTTGAATGCATATGTGCATGTATATGTGACATGTTTATGTATTTATATATATTAAAGTGGCAGAAGTTAGTATTATATGTACACAAGTCAAAAGATATCTCCTCAGTTAACATTTTAGTTTATATAATTAGCATGTTGATGAAATAAGTAAAGTGATCTACAAAACTCAGTGAGCATTTTAGTTTGGGTTGTGAAGCTTATGAACTCAGGCAGATGAGCAACCGAACATGTTGATATGGACCTCATTTTTGCAAATCCTGACTTGTAAACTTAGTCAAGTAGCGCTTTGTCTTAGAGATGGTAGGGGTTTGGGATGTTTTCCTAAAAATACACCAACTTTTAAGGGGGGCATCCTCACCAGTACATGTAGCTCCGCCCATGCATAAGACGAGGATTGGTGTTGCTCATAATGACACAAATTGTTACAAATATTAATAGTGTAGTGTTCTAAAGTGTAATAGTAAGGGGCCTTTGTGAGTTAGCACAAGTACTTAAAAAGATTGATGAAGGAGAACGAGGTATTGATGATATTGATTAAAACTCGTCTCTAGTTTTCTCTCTCTAAATCCATGTTAACATTGAAATCCACAAAAGATGAAGTACATCAACTAACGGCTTATCTCATTGTCGTGAAATAAGGAACTCATCATCATCATACTCAGTAAATCATACCGTGAAATAAGGAAATCAGGAATGAAAATACAAGAAAAAAATTGTATTGAAAATCATATTGCAACATCATTGGGTCGAACAAAATCAAAGCATTATATTGTTGGGCTAATCCTTGATTTGATTATAAGAGCTTAAAAGACCAAAGCCCAACTAATAGGACTTGAATATTCGGAAGATTAAAAAGAACATAGACCACAAGTGAATACCGAATGTTGTGGATATAACTATTAGTTTTGGTGGGTTATGTTTTACATAAAACCATTAAAAACGAGAATACCTAGAAAACTATTACTGTAACATTCGGCTCCTCTCATCGTCAATATTGTTCGTTTTGCTCCTTATGAATTGCTCATCCAGAAACTCACGGATTTGTTTTTGGTTGCCCACGTGAAAACTTCCCAGGAGGTCACTATCATGGTATACTACCACCTAAGCACGTTTAACTACGAGGTTTTCATGTGCTCCACAGCCAACTAAGCTCAAAATGCGTTGGTGATTTAAGAGGTAGCGGATTATATATGAACCAATGATCTCTTTTGTCCACGACGGATATGGGATTTACATACGGTGTTACATTGGTCCAAGTTAATCTTCTCGTAGTCGGTATCGTTAAAAAATCAACCCCCCAGTGACTCACCGTCCTAGATGAGGTTTACGCCACCATCCCGAACGGCACATGAGTGACTCTGATACCATTTGTAACATCTGCCCTTCACACCACCGATATTGTCCACTTTGTCCCCGATGAGTTGCTCATCTGGAAACTCACGGATTTGTTTTTTGTTGCGCCGGTGGAGACTCCCGGGAAGGTCATCCATCATGATATCACTCTCACCTAAACACGCTTAACTTTGGAGTTTTTCATGTGCTTCACAACTCAACTAAGCCCAAAACGCGTTGGCGATTTAAGAGGCATTGAATTACCTATAACTCAATGATCTCTCTTGTCCACGACCGATATGGGATTTTCCTAAGGTGTTACAATGGTCCATGTTAATCTTCTCGGTAGTCGTTGTTTCTCGTCTTCCATGATCATTTAAACTAATAAAAAACATAGAACTACTGCTTATTTATATATTTTGTTCGAATACGTTGTTTCTCGGCTTCCATGATTATACAGTCGTCCCCAGAGAGTGGAGAGTTATGTGTAAAAATAATTAAATGTGAATGGTTTACATAGTTTGTAATAAATAGGTTTTTTTTGTTATAGTTTGATCATTCCACAACAAAAAAAAAGAGGGGTCCACCTAAACCAAGCTGTTGATGCTTATTATTGTGCTCACGATCGTTCAATGGTGTTCCCTTAACGACGCTCGATCAGGAAATGAAATAGTGTAGATTTAAGAATAAGAAAGAGGTGTGTTCACCAAGAAAAAAGTTAATTGTTTGTTAAAACTCAAATCATTAGATGCAAATTAATTAAAACACCCTGACCTTTTCTTAACTCTCCTCGCATACTTCTTAAGTTGATAAATAGTATATTGATCTTGTATTTACTTAAATGTGATGTGTGCTTCTTCGAACTCTCTAGAATTTCACGCAAGCAATAATATTTGGTCGTGTGAGTAGATTCAACGTAAGAAGGTTCTAGAGGACCGATACCTCCAAAATGTCAACAATGCATTTCTAACCACAAATTATTTTCATGGTCTTTTTCTCATGAAAACTGAATTTATAAAAATTGATATTGAATCACAAAGTGATCCATGGAGGTCAAATATAGAGATCGAGCTAACAACTTGAAATTAAAATAATGATACAAAACACAATGAACCTTTATTGAATTTGAAGTTGACCTTGAATCTTGAAAGGAGCTAACAACTTTAAAGAACTTTTAAGTAGAGCATGGTAACCAACATCTTCCATTTTGTTCCTGATGAGTTAATGGATATGTTTTTGCTTATCCAAGTGGATAGTTCACAGAAGGTTATCCATCTTGAATTTTCCCTGCTCATATCTCTCTTAATGATCATAATAAAATATGACATGACAATTGTCAATTGACAATATGGGATATGGTGTCTCACTTGTTCCATTGAAAATGAGAACTTTAATGTGCGCCAAACTCCAAGGCACACTACGTTTGTTTTCACACAAGTCTATGTTGTTCGAGACATCATAAAACTAAAATTTGCTAACTTGGCTCGTTTTTTGTCTTTAACAATTTACAATCTAATCTACTTATAATTTTATTGCACTTTCACTCCGAGATTCAAACCCTTGATGAAGGAACCTCATTTTACACACTTTCATATCGCTAGGCAGTAGGCGCTAGATCAAAACCCCTTTGGTAATTGCGTGTTACTTAATTGCACAATGAATAACTTGCGTTAAAAATCTGAAAAGCCTTGGACATGGCATAACACTCAACAATCAGGGCAGAGGCCGATTGGTGCATGTACCCTCTCGCCTTTCGGTTATCAACGCCACCACATGATACATGATATTTACAAGTCGAGGATGAATATACACACACAAAATACAATAAATAACAAGATTATATATAGAATTTTTTGCAGAACTAGTGGTATTTTCAAGAAAATTTGTGTAAGTGGTAGGTGTCAGAAACAAGTTTGTACAAATGGGAGTCCCGCAATCTAAGATTGCGGGAATGCATGACATGGCAGCCACATTGGACGAGGAAGACAACCTGTTGGACAACGTGGAAAGGTGACGCAGACGTGGCATTCCCGCAATCTGAGATTGCGGGATTAGCTGCCACATAAATCTTAGAAGCCCTGTATCACTAATAAAACCCATCTCTCTCATATCTCAAATGCCTTGTACCTCAGATCTTAAAAGCTCTTCTCCCAAAATATATATCTCCATGTTAAACTCCTTCGATCTTGTAGCCTCAGTATACGGTATGTAATTTAAGCAGTGGCGGATCTATGTATATTGGAGGATGGGCCAGTGCCCACCGTACATGACATGATTCCAGTGTATTTTTCCTGTTACGTAAGATGAAGAAGCTATTGATATGCATCTGTTGTTGCATCGTTGCAGTGATGAAAACCAAAGAAAACAGAGGATGAGAAATTGAGAATGAGGATGAAGATAGCATTAAAGGGACATGTCTTTTGACATTTGAGTATTTTAACCCAATAGTTACAATAAATCTACATTTCTACCCTTTTATTTTTCAGTAAAACAAGCAAACCCTTTCCAAGTTTCCATTATTTAGTTTTCAACAGTTTATAGTGACTTGAATGTGAATTTTCTTATTAAAAGTTTACGAATACTTGAGCCCAATCCCGCAATCTAAGATTGCGGGTCTTCCACATCAGCTACAACCTCGTCCAACTCGTCCTACCTGGAAATCCACATCATCAATCCCGCAATCTAAGATTGCGGGAATACCTATTTCCAAAATCATATTCTGACACCTACCATTTGTACAAAAAAGTTGGGAAAAAACACCATTTTAGCAAAAAACTCTTATATATACAACAAATAGATATTTACAACTCGCGGATGAATCATCACAATTACAAAACAATACACAATGCACTAAGCACAAAAACAACTATGATCCCGAAGAAGAATAAAAGAACATGAATTGAATGAATCAAGTATATACCTAATTAGTTAATCACACCATGCAATTGCATCCTATCCATGCATTAATTTGTTCTGTACGTAGAATCAGTTAGTATCAACTTCATGCATAACTAACTGGTCACGAGCACGACATCATTTGATGAAACTCGTTGAAATCAACTACCCCATTGCCATCGAGGTCGAACTTCGCAATCATCAACTCACACTCGTCTACTGTCCTCGACTCGCCTAATCTACTAAGCATTCTCCTCAAACTTTTAGGAGTTATGCAACCACAACCCTCTACTTCCTCATACATCTTAAAAGCCATTTTTAAGTCATTCATTTTCTCTTCATCATTTGCACTTTCCACCACTTTAACAAGATCATCAAAGCTCAACAACCCGTCGCCATCGGAGTCCATCAACTCGGCCACCATCTCCGCCTCCTCTAACGACAACGATTCACCGATCGTTCCTATACAAACTTGGAGCTCTGGTGGCGAGAGTTTGCCATCACCATTTTGGTCCAAGTGTGTGAATACACGTTTGTATTGTTGTTGTTTGTCCATATCAAAGATGTTATAGCTAGCTTTACACACCAAAATTGAAATATTAGTTAAGTGTTTTTATGTGTTTGTTGGTTCCATGATGAGAATTTGAGTTGTGTATATATATTGGTTGGGCTGTAGTTCGAGAATATTCTTTGCGCGTGGTTGACCAAGTGACAAGTTGAAGAGAATTTTAAATTTTATAATAAATTTAATTTGGAGAATACTACTAAAATGGACCCTCTCCGTACGTATTTGAAAGTTCTTCTGGACATATTTCTTTCTTACGTTGAATGATGTCATGTCCTAACAAGCAAGTTTTAGAAAATAAAAACCTATCCAGCCATTTGTCATGGTTTATAGTTACAGTTTAGCTGTTTTAGAAAAAAAAAATCCTTACAGTTTCAACAGATATTTAAAAATAAATATAGTTTCCTGTTTTTTCTAAAAGATTCTCAAATAACCCTCAATATAGATTTCTTTTTTTTCTTTACTCATAAACACTTTCAATCCCATAATGTTTTCTCTCACAGAATTATAGGGGACCAAATGGCAGGGCTCTAAGAGCATTCACAATAGAGGTTTTTAGGGGTTTTTAAAAGAGTTTTTTCATATGGTGTCTATTGTGGTGGAGGTTTTTTGTGAAGGTTTTTGGTGGAGGTTCTTCACAAGAAACCTCTAAAAACCTTAGAGGTGGGTTCGGGTGGGGAGTTGGGATATTATTTTATTGAAATAAAATGACAAGTAATTAAAAATCAATGTAAAAAGTGGTGATGATGTGGCAATGTTTTTAGGGTTTTTAGGTTTTCTTATTGGGTGAGTTTTTAGTGTTTTTAAAGAATATGTGCTTTTCTGATGTAGCAGCTGACTGGTTTTTAGTGATCCTTATTGTGGATGGTCTAACGTAACTTTATATTTATGAATAAGCATGCTAGCCCAAAGGAGGAGCAGGGTACGTGAACTGTGAACCGTGTATGGGCCAAATTAAAAAAAGGAATTATATAAAATGTTGATATAATTTAAGTTTTTTGTCATATTTTTTAAGAAGTTATATTTTAGGGATTTATTTTTTTTCTTATCCCGAACCCCTGGATTTTCAGGAATTCTTGAAGACGGCATGAGAATAAGTCACCTGTTTAGATACGATACGTAGACCTATTCCGCGTTTAGATACCCAAACCTATTCTCGAGGACGGTCGTGTAAATAAGTAATAGACTCGTCGACAATCTAAAATAAATTATTGATGATAAGCTTGAAAATGTAAAACGTACACAAATATATTTATATATGTTAAAAAAGAAATACTAATTAATAAGCCTTAGATGATTTGAGGTGTACAGCGTGCCACTTGTTCTGCACGTTTATCACATGTCCAGATTCCGTAGGAAATATCTATGTATTATGCGCGCGATGACTTCCGGACAAAACCGAGTAGATTTGGTAGTTATCGATAGACTTAAGTTGTTGATGATTATAGGAATCCAGTCAGTTTCTAATTTATTGAAACGTGTTATTGTAGGTGATAAGCAACAACTTATCATCATATGTTAAAACTAAATTAAAGTAAAAATTAATTACATGGAAGATCATGTGTTAAGGTTAAATTTACAGTTTTTATTTATTTTTTTTTTCTTTTGGGAAGGCCGCAATGTTAAATATGTTTTGATATAAAGTTGTCTCATAAATTACATATTTAGTTATCACTGATTATTTGGGTGGAGGTCAATTTGATTCTTAGAGCATTCACACTAGCTTCTCCATATTTACTCTAAAAACACTACTTTTTCTCACTTCTTTCTATTTAATAATATTTATTCTATACTTTTATCATTACCTTTTCTCTCTCCTCTACTCACAATCACTTTCAAAAATATTAAACAATTATGGAGGATGAACAGTTCCATATCAAATTTGCTGATGAACAGTAACTTCTCTATATATTCTCCATTTCCTCTACTCACAAACACTTATACACACTGTATCTAATATGGAGGCCCCTCTCACAAAATTATGGAGGCTCTACTGTGAATGCTCTTAGGGTAATTTTTAAAAGGAGAGTCCATGTGATAGTTTCATAGAGTATTCATAAATTACAATTACAAACAAGCAAAGCTTAAACAAATCGTTACATTAGAGTCGTCTCAGATTTAAAAACCTCTTAAATTAAAAGACTATTACTTTTCTTACAATATACAAACCCCAAAAACCCTAAAAAAATATTATTATGTGTATATGTGAGTGGGGTCCCACTCAAGAAATCCAGGATGCTCTTGTGGTTTTGTTCCTTAAGTTTCATATTATTACACCTTCAGTCAAACTGCATGTTTGCTCAATGTAACACTAATGATCAATGGATTTCCATACAAAATGTTGATTAAGAACACGAAGCCTATGATGCTTAAGAACAAGTGTTCACACCTATTTTGGTATATATATATATATATATATATGGGAAGTATTGAGAGTAAACCCACCCAAATTGAGTAAACTTTAGTAAACCCAATGAGTGGCTATGGTTGATCCACATCACCCACTTTCAAATTTATTAAAATGAGGGGGAAAGGGTAGTTTAGACATTTGTTAGGATCACACTCTCTCTCTCCTTATATAAATGTGAGGTCATTTCTCTCTCTCTTTAATCTTTTTCAAAATCTTGATGCACTCTCTCTCCTCTCTCTCTCTATCTCAAAACTTCCCCCATCATCATCAACCTCACCACTGTGCCACCATTAAAACCACCATCCACCACAAGACACCCACCTACTCCACCACGACCACCATCCAACCCCCCATCTAGTGCCGCACCCAGATCTGTTGTGGTCGAAGACGTGATAGCGACGAGTGAAGGTGGAGATTTGGAGCAGACAAAGGCAAGGTATACTCTAGATATGTTGGCTCTCTGTTTTTCCGGCCAGTGCTCTGCCTATTCCGATCACTATTCTTCTTCTTCTTGTTATTGTTATTATTATTGTTGTTGTTATTATTATTATAATTATTATTAATAAAAAAAAGAAGAGATATGTTGGCTCTCTGTTTAAATTTGTTAACAACAATGGACTTTTTTGTATTTGTTTTTGTTATAAAATACGATTTAGAGGTAGTTGTTTAAATTTGTTAACAACAAAAGTATTAAACAACTTGCCATGTATTTGACTTAAATAAACATTACTGAATGTTATAAAATTTGTTATGGATTAAAATGTTTTGGCTTAAAACACTATCGATTGTTAAAAAGATTGTTTAGTGATCATTTAAAAAACCTCTCAGCATATTGATTTGTAATGGATTAAAACAGATTGTATTTTTGAAGTTCATGATGCTTGAAGTTCATAATGCTTGAATGATTTTATAATAAATAAACAGTTTTGGGATAATTTTTTTGCACACCAAGTGTTTGATGAAATGCTTGAATGAAAAAAAAAACCTTATGTTAACCTTTTTGATTATTATTATTATTATTATTATTATTATTATTATTATTATTATTATTATTATTATTATTATTATTATTATTATTATTTTGTTTATGTTAGATTGGATGTTAAAAAGATCATATTTTTTGAATTGGGTAAATGTGTTTTTATTACATATTTTTAGTTTAAGGTCTTTTAGTTTATGAATTAGGAGCTGAATCTATCCCAATTAACATGTGTTAAACAGCAAATGTGTTTTTTTATTTTCTTGATTTTTTTTGTATTTGGTGCTTACTGATGTGTCATGGTTCATTTAACACCTGTTAGTGATCCAGACACATGTTTGCATTGGTTTTTACTAATGAATACATCCCAATTGATATGTGTTAGGTTTCAATTAACATGTGTTAGTGATGCTAACACAGGTAGAATAAAAATGTTTTAATTAGAAAAATTAAATAAACTATTTTTTTTTTCAAAATATAACTTGACTGGTTATATGTAACTATGTATATATTTAGAGTAGTTTCATAAAAATGTATGTATTTGTATATATTAAAGTAAAGGTTATATTTTTTTTTTTCAAAATATAACTTGACTGGTTATATAAAAATGTGTCAGGGTTCAATTAACACATATTAGTGATTCTGGCACATGTTTGTATTGGTGCCCACTGATGAATCTATCCTAATTGACATGTGTTAGGGTTCAATTAACATGTGTTAGTGATACTAAAAAGGGTGTATATGGTGCCTACTGATGAATTTATTCTGGTTGACATTTTGTTAGGGTTCAATTAACATGTGTCACTGATGCTAACACCTGTTAGTATATGCCCAACTAACACATGATAGGGTTCAATTAACATGTGTTAGTGATACTAACACATGTTAATATATGTCCAATTAACACCCAAATTGACCCAGTTAACATTTTCTAGTGATGCTAAAAAATAATTAATGTAGGAGGTTCTATGAACAACCACCGGAGTTCAAGCCGGCTACTCCGCACAAGGATCGGCTAGAGATGGTGTGCTAAGGATTGAAACATGAAGCTGAAGATGCCTAGTAAGGAATTAAGCATAACGCCGGGGTTTAATCAACATGTGTCACTGATGCTAACACCTGTTAGCATATGCCCAACTAACACGTGTTAGGGTTCAATCAACATGTGTCACTGATGCTAACACCTGTTAGCATATGCCCAACTAACACATGTTAGGTTCTATGTAAAACCACTGGACTTCAAGCCGGCTACTCCACACAAGGATCAACTAGAGTTAGAGTGCTAGGGATTGAAACAGAAGCCGAAGATGCCTAATAAGGAATGAAGCAAAACGCCGAAGACGACTGTTAAAGAATGAAGAATAATGTGTTTTGTTATGTTAGTTTATGATAGTTTTGTATCATCTTTTTAATTGTTTAGATTTATATGAAACTAATTTGTTACACTCAATGTTGATTGCAATAAATTAACAACATGTTTTCTTTTATGTTGATATACTAGTCCAAAATTATCGTGATAATTATCTGAACCAATAACACGTGCTAGTGATGCGTGTGAAAAAAGTTTGTTTGAAGAGAACAACTAACATGTGTTAAAGGGCTCGTACGGCATACGTTATTAATAAATCTGGATCTTTAAATTAATATATGAAATAAGTGGTAGAGAAAAAAAGTAGGAGAGAGAAGGTGGAGAGAGAAAAGGTGGAGAGAGAAGATGAAAAGGTGGAGAGAGAATGTGACAAGATGGAGAGAGAATGTGAATCCATTTTACCTATATACCTTTTTCCTAATATAATATCATTTAAAGTATAGTATTAAAGTCAAGATGGAGAGAGAAGGTGGGACCATGCTTCACAACCATTGATCATGCTTGATCAATGGTTGTGGTAAGGTCTATAGAGTTTACTAAAAAAGATAGGGTTTTCTATTAAACTTTGCCCTATATATATATATATATATATATATATAATATATATATATATATATATATATATAGGGGGCGGTTATTGTGAAAAGTAACAAAAACGTGCGAAGTGTGCGAAGTCACGTTACATGCATAATTACTTAACATAGACAGAATCACTACTAGTTCATTACCAAAATTACGTAACAAGTACATAAATCATTATAGTTCCATTATATACATAATCATTATAGTTTCATTACCAAAATCACGTTTGATAAACAAAATCATTCAAAACTTTACATAACAATTTTCCATACCCCTAAAAAACGTAACATACAAAATTACGTACCATAGACAAAATCTCTATTAGTTCATAACTAAAATTAGGTACCAAAATTACGTACCATAGACAGAATCACTACTAGTACATGATAATTACGTAATGATAATTACGTAATGTTTTTGTATGTTCATGAAAGCATTACGTAATTATAATGTAATTATCATGTACGAAAATGTTGTTGTATGTTCATGAAAGCATTACGTAATTATCATGCACTTCGCACAATTCGCACGTTTTCATTACTTTGTATTTGAACCTGCTATATAGGGGGAGGATAAAATGAAAACCCTCCTGAGTTAAATCAATGGTTGATATTTATTGTTACCTTTGAACTTTTTCTTTTTAATAAAATATTTATCAAAAAGTATAATAAGGGTAGTTTAGGAACACTCAATGATAACTTTTTCTTGAAAATTGTTGTTCTATACTTGTGTCAGGACTTTTTCTTTTTGTGACACACGACATATTCAGATTAATATTTTACAAACATATAAGTATACCTTAGCGAGAAACATTTATTTAACGTACTTAACTGGGTCAGTTGAGTCAGTTTACATTACGTATTGTCCAGGGTTCAATGATTCAGAAGATCATTGGGGTTATCATATGCACACACGAGTCTTGAGTCCCGTTGTTAGTGAATTACATGAGTTGATTATACATGCTTAACATATGTTAGGATTGCATGTTCATGTGTTAGAATGTGTTAACATGTGTTAAAACGCGTTTAAACAACAAAACCATAAGATGTTGAAATTCATGTTTTTGGTTCGACCTTTAGGGGGTGCGAACCAATAACCAGGTCACTCATTCGACCCCATAACCCACTCATTCGACCCTTGCAGGGTGCGAATGAACTGGGAGTATAAATACCATACTTTGCAAGTTTTTCATCATTTAACAAACCCTAAATGCCCCAAAGCGCTCTCTCTCAACCTCAAACCTGTAGGAAGGAGTTTTTTACCTTGTTTTTCAGATCCTAACATAAAAATACCTTCTACATCATAAACAAGAGAAGATTCAAGGTGTGTTCTTGATCTAAATCTTTTTTAAGCATTTTTCATTCGTTTTTCTCAAACCCCAAAGGTCCAGATCTGATTTAAGAAAGTTTTCATGGATACAAACCTTTCTAACACCTTTCTAAATAAAACCCTTCCATTAATAATTAGTTTTTATGCAAAAATACATGTGTTAATGATGTTGAATGATGTGTTATGAAACTTTTATGAAATTACTTGATGTGTAGATGATATGACAATGATCTAGGACTGTTATAGATGATGGTTTATGATTGTTATATGTTACAATTGATTATTGATGATGTTTTGCCTATTTTGGGGTTTATGTGTTAGATCTAGGGTTTGTTCATGACAATATTGTTGATAAAATGATCAGGGGTTTTCATAAACATGATAATCTAACATATTAGTCTGATTGCAAGATGATTTTTGATAAGTTTCCATTTTGGGTAAAGTTTACATGCAATGATGTGACATCTCCATAATTTGCCATTTTGGGAAAGTTGTAAAACAAACTGATTTCGGTATAAAATTGGTAGGGTTTTGTGAGATAGGTTAATGATAGTTGATTGATGTGATTTGTGATGTTTCGTGATATTTTCGGACTGTTTAGATGCGATTTGGTGCGTTTTGTGAGATGTTGCAGCCTTGAGGTCGAACCAGAAGTTGATTCGATTTGTCGTGAGGTCGAACCAACTTTTAAATGGTCGAACCAACATTTGATAAGGTCAAATGAACTTCATTATGGTTGAATGAACATACTTAAGGTCGAATAAACATGTGTTAGGGTCAAATTAACATATGTTAGGTCGAATGAACTTGTGTATAGGTCGAATGGACATCATATGGGTCAAACCAAGGGACAATGGGTCGAACCAGCCATGACACTTACTGATTCAACCTTACGACTTCATACGTGCGATCTTTTATGCAAACTAAGTGTTTTATGCATGGACCTTATGTGTAAACCCTATATACTTGATTGATTAATTGATGTAATGGGTCACCAACGGGATGTCGGGTCTGTCTGGTGTGTCGGGTCTACATTTAAACACATGTTAAAATATACTTAGTCATGATCTGGACAATCGGGGACTAGATAACCTTAGGGTTATTAGTCTAAACACTTATACAAACTTTTATGATAGATCTCCGGTACTTGGAACTATCAGACTGTGTAGGTAATTCTTTTTACAGAAGACGCAACCTAAGGTGAGTGTCATTGCCCCATTCTTTACTGCTTTCATATTTTTGGGGGAGAAACATGCGGTACGAACTTACTATCTTTTAGACCAACAAATTACATTATATCACATGGATACTTAGTAACATTTTTCATTGGTAAAGTCCTCCTAATATTTAATGGACTATTAATATGTGGATACATAGCGGGGAAAGTGTGAATAAATCTATTGGGCCCGGCAAGCCCCACTCGGGCCGACTGGAGGTCGGTGGCGGGTGCATATTTGTCCTATCTAACTTACGACACCGGTGATGACTGGTGGCGGATACTGAGGCATTCTAACGTTCAGCAGTGGTTCACGACACTTTAGTATCATGTAACGATGTCTAGCTAGCATCAGGTATAGATGTAAGGATTGTTGGGTCTGGATTACAAACGTTACAAACTTTTACAAACTTTATCTATGTGACTCACCGGCACTTTATGTGTTGACTAACATTGCATGTTTTCTCAGGTCGCTAAGGTAGCAGGGAGTCTAGGCGCACAGGAGTCTCACTGCGTCTTGTCGTTTCATGCATAATGTAAACCTTGTTTGGTTTAGCTACTTACTTCTAAACTTGGGTTTTTTGTAAAGTTATTGCTTCCGTTGTCGGGTTTTGGTTTCATGTAAACTTTTAAACTGCATGCTTGGTTTTTATTACGTTTTTTTAATATCATATAGATGTCGTTTATTGTGACCATTGACTTGGACCCTGGTGTGTCACGCGTCTCGCGGTAAAACACCGCAAGTGGAATTTGAGGGTGTGACACTTTTACTACATCATAACTGTAACACCCACATTTCTCACTCATATATTATTACATTTAAACATGTTCTTTTTACAACTTGGATGCTACAAGGTTTTCCATTTATGAACATTTAACTATAACAACTAAAACAGCCTATGATATCTTTTACTTATCTAACTATAAGTGTATATATATATATATATATGTAATTATAACAACTTAGGGTACTTATTTAACTGTAACAAGTTAAACAATTTATTTACTTATTACTTGTTTAACTGTAACCAAAAATATATATTTATGTAATTGTAACAACTTAATGTACTTATATAACTGTAACAACTTACCCTTTTCAGTATTTCACACTCTCTCCTCTCTTGTTTCTCTCACTTTTCTTTACATATATAACACTTGTACAAAAACTGTTATGTGTTACGTTGTAACATATTGTATGTATTACTCCCTCCGTCCCATTAGAAGTGTCTTAGTTTGAAAAACACAAAGTTTTAGGCACATTAAATGATTGCTTTTTTTGCTTGCCAAATGACAATAATACCCTTGTCATATGTGGGTCCATTATATTCTTTGTTTATTTTAGTTGTGTTTTTAAGGGTAAATTTGGAAGTTGGCTAATAATTTTTTAAAGTGGACACATGAAATGGGACAAATAAAAAAGGGAATGTGGACACTTCTAATGGGACGGAGGGAGTATGTTGTAACTTATATGTTACAACTTTTGTTGGTATGTTACAACATTTGTTATTAGATTACAACTTATACTTTTAGGATGTTACACTTTTAATACAGTGTTACAACTTACACTTCTAATATGTTTCAACTTTGTTTACATGTTACAACTTATACTTCGCGTTGTGTTGTATAAAAATGTTTCATAAAATGTTACTGAATATATAACCGGAAACATCTTTAATAAAAAAAATATATGATAAATAAAACAAGTTACATTGTAACAAGACATGTTAAATACAAAAAAGCACTTAATTACAAACACAAAAGCCAAGTCACATAATTATCAACAAACACGAATATACAAAACCATGGATCTAATGATCTTCAATTTGATGATAATCCACTGCCTTGAACCATCTACCTCCACACGAATTTGCTCTCCTAAACACACCCACATCGTAAATTTATGAAACTTACAAAATATATATATTAAAAAAACAAATAAAAAGAGCCTAAAACAAACGTTAATATAACAACAAGATTTGCTAAGAAAAACCAATATGAAATCTATGCCAAGAAAAATCTCTATGAAATCTTTAATAACCAAAAATAAAGTTACTAAAAATTGAAAATGAGAACACAAATCCATAACTTAAAAGATTGTGAAAAGAAAAGAACAATATTTTTTTTAAGAATTATGAGTTGGGAAATAAGAACACAATTACAATAATCTTTCTTAACATAACTTTTCTTGTTTATTTTCCTAGCGTTTTCACCAAGGTCTAGGTTTGGAACAAGCTAGGCCCAAGAAATAAAAAATCAACCTTTTTTATTTTCCTAGTGTTTTCACCAAAATTAAATGTTTATTGTTAAGTATGACAAGAACATGAAAAAACAAGAGAAACTTACAGATCTAGAAGTACAGTTTTTCGTACCACCCTTGTTCCAACAACGGTCGGACCCTCTACCATCGTACATGTTACTGCTAACCACCAATCTCACAGCCAGACTCACCTAACCGTAAGCCGACACTGCTAAGCAACACCCAACCGTCAACTTTCACCACCCTTGTGTTTATATCATAAATAGATAGAGAGAATAATGTTGCAGGTTGTATTGTTGTCTTTGATATTCAAAGAGAAGATAGAAAGAGAGAGAAAGGGTACTGGGTATATGGTAAAAAAGAAGGATAAAAGTGGGTTTTATAAAGAAAATAAGAGAGAGAGGGAGGGGGGGTTGTTTATGACTCAAATGATGAAAAGAAAAGTAACAAACAGAGAGATAAAAAAGTGGAGTGGTTAAAATAAAGTTAAAGAGATGACAAAAACAAAAGTCTTGAATATCTATCCATCTAGAAATCAAAGTGATATGACACCAGAAATATATTGTAATTGACAGAATTACCCTTAGGCAAAACCACAAAGAATATGACGTGGAGAGAGGAGAGCCATAAGATGGGTTTATAAAGTTTCTTTAACTCACATGGGTTTTCAATCTATAGTTCCTATATATATATATATATATATATATATATATATATATATATATATATATATAATCAAAAGGATAAGAAAATGACGTCAAAACATTTTGAGCCAAAAATATTTCTTAACAAAAGGAGTAGAATTATTCTACAACAATTAGGGTTGTCGAAAAAGCTCGTGGTTTGGAGCTCGCTCGAAACTCGATCGGATTTAGCTCGAAAAAAGCTCGCTTGATATAGCTCGGTAAGAAAGTGAGCCAAGCTTGGCTCGGTTCGTAATGAGCCGAGCTGGCTTGGTTTGGCTCAGATAATTCTAATTTTTAATATATGTTTTTTACATGGGTTATTGGATTATAATAATCCGAACTTTGAGGAATTGGCCGGCATTAATCCGAACTTAAGAATTGGCCCTTACCAGTCCCAACTTTCACCATATTTTCCTCCATCGAGCCTTCCGTTAACTTTTCTTAACTTAGTTAGTTTGTGCTGCCCAATTTCCCACGAATTTCCCACAAAGGTCAACTCCGACGGATTTCCCACGAAGTTCAAAATGTGTAGCAAATGCGTGGGAAATTCCTACAGATTTCCCACGAAATTTCCACGGATTCCTACGAATTTCAACGAAGTTCAACTCCGACGGATTTCCCACGAAGTTCAAAATGCGTGGGAAATTCCTACGGATTTCCCACAAAAAAAATTAATTTTTGTTTTTTTTTCTATCTTTTATTTGATTGATGGTAACAATTAATTATAAAGGGTGCAAGGTTATGAAAGCTCTAGCTCGGCTCCTATGTAGTTTTTTCAAGATCGAACTTTAATGCGCTCGAGCTTGAAAAACTGCATACGAGCTCGAGCCCGGTAGAGCTCGGGCTTGGTTCGGCTCGAGGAGAAAGTGACCAGGCTCGTAAGAATCCGTGGGAATTTAGTGGGAAATCCGTCGGAGTTAAACTTCGTTGAAATTCGTAGGAATCCGTGGGAATTTCGTGGGAAATCTGTAGGAATTTCCCACGCATTTGCTACACATTTTGAACTTCGTGGGAAATCCGTCGGAGTTGACCTTTGTGGGAAATCTGTGGGAAATTGGGCAGCACAAACTAACTGAGTTAAGAAAAGTTAACGGAAGGCTCGATGGAGGAAAATATGGTGAAAGTTGGGACTGGTAGGGGCCAATTCTTAAGTTCGGATTAATGCCGGCCAATTCCTCAAAGTTCGGATTCTTATAATCCAATAACCCTTTTTACATACATATAATATATACTATAAAAATGTTTAAAAAAAAAAAATAGAGAACATATAACATATTTAATATTTGGTAATAGTAGCATGGAGATTGTGTGCTTGGAATTGAACTTACAGCTAATCAAGTTATTTAAATAACCATATCATGTTGATGATTGTCCAAGTACTCAAGTTATCAAACTCTATACTGCTTTTGATTTCAAAGAGGTCAATATTTAGGAGTTCAATCAAACCTCTATTTTGCATATTTAGAGGGTTAATTCGTATGTTGATGAACTTATACTGTATTTCGTTGAAATTTGAGACTTATTTTATATTTGCTTGAACTTGAATTAGCTTGTAATGTATTAGGTTTAACTTATTTTAAATGTGTTCTTTTTAACTATTGAATAATATTTAAACTATTGAATTTTGAAAGTCATTTTTCTTTTTAAATTCGATCCAAGCCAAGCCGAGTTGGCTCGGTTTAAAACCAACCTGAGCTTGAGCTTTGATTTTTAGCTCGGTTTGAAATCCGAGCCGAGCCGGCTCGGTTTATAACCAAGCCGAACGCAAACTTTACTTGACTTGACTCGGTTCAACTCATAAACAGTCCTAACAACAATATAAGCAAATAAAAGAAAAATATTATCAACGATAAAAAAAAATCACTGATGTTGGGTTATCTAGATTTTAACAATATAAGTATTAAGCTTTAAATTGTTTAAAACTGATTAGGATATAAGGTATGGTGATGGTAATGGTCCTAATAAGTTTGAGGGGTGTGGCTGCCCTTTTCTGTTCTACCTCTTGTCTGTCTCAGCGCTATGTTACTCTCTGCTTCCCCCAAACAAGGGTGTGGTTCCCCTCGCCATCCTTTCCCCCTGCACTAACATCAAAGAGAGAGAGATAGAGAGAAAGAGAAAACTTAAATATGTTTGACTAGAGGGTGGTTGCAAGATGTCCATACATAACTATTCTGTGATTTGCTAAACTATTGTGGTAACAACTTCCGTTACCTCATGACTTGCTTTCCGTTATGCGCTATCGGAGTGTAACAAAACGTAGACCAACGGACATCTTACGTAAAAATAAGAACAAAAATGTATTATATTTGAGCAAACTTGTTTCAGGAAAAAAAAACCTTATGTCGAAACGTGAATTTATATCGTTTACCTTGAAACATGAATTTATACCAACACGTACAGAAAAATGTAACCGAAAAACGTACATAAAAATAAATTTATGTTAAAATGTGAATTTATACCGACACTAGGGGTGTTCATGGTTCGGTTTCAAACCGCCTAAACCGGTCACTAGTTTGGTTTCACAGTTGGTTATTTTACTTATCTTTCGGTCGGGCGGTTTCAATATTTTCAAACAAAAATGAACGGTTTGGTTTACGGTTTATACCGAAGACCAACCGTATAAAACCGGACCGGACCGTTAGAATTTATTCTAGTATTTTAAATATTTCATATTATATATAGACATTAATAAAAATAAATCTATTATAACCTATAAGTAATTTTGTTTTTTGAACGGCTAATTTCTTCTCCTTTTTTGCCTCTTATGAGGTTTGAACTCTCAACCTCTCCTTTACAACCCCAACACCTTTACCACCACACCACAAGGGGTGGGGCAACCTATAAGTAATTTAATGCAAAACAAAAGTATGCTAAGTCCATTTCATAGTATATGAGTTTTTTCTGTTCTTCAAAATTCTAAATTTTCAACCATAGCTAAGACATGTGTATCGATGTATTTTGAGATATATTTATATATTTGGATTTTGGACTACATTTTAAGCTATTTGGATAGGTATTTGTGTTAAACAACTTAAGCATTGTGGGCAACTTTATGACATTTTGAAATTTGATTTTTTTTTTTTTTTTTTTTTTTTGTGAAATTAGGACAACTTGTACACATAACGGCCCAACGAGCCCAAACCGTGGAACCAAACCGTTTCTAACTGTTTGCTTTGGTTCGGTTTAAAAGTTCTACGGTTCGGTTTCGGTTTAGAAAATTAAAAAACTGTTACTAACAATTTTGTTCACGGTTTGACCTAAAAACCGCGAAAATCGGACCATGAACACCCCTAACCGACACATACACAACAATAACCACGTGAGAAAATACTTTTTTTTCCTTTAACATAAGTAATGAAAATATAATGGGAAAACATGAAAAGCTAGAACTCAAGGGAGTGAAAATGATATTTTATAAAGTTTTTAGAAAGTGTAGTGTTGTAAATGTCAATTTCAAAAGTTGAGATGTTGTTTGTGTAGTTTCGTCATTTTTGTCTTTTTTCTGTTTTGTCTTCTTGTGGTCCACCCATGGGCGAAGGATAACAGGGATTAGGGGGTGCCCCGGCCCCCGTTGTTTTTTTTGACTTACTGGTGAAAGTTTGCGATTTTTGTAGATGATTTTTATATGCATTGAGTCTGACTCCCACCGATAGGAAAAAAAATTGTGTCTCATAATTTTTGGCCTCGTCACTATATTTTTCAAGCTTCACCATTGGGTCCACCGGCCATGTTATTTAAGTATATCTATAATTTATATGCCTCTTCCAACGTAATAGAGTGCGGAGGTATAACCGTCAGTTAAGAATCAAGGATCTAAGCACCCTTTAAATGGATGGACTTATTGGAATTTGAAACTCATGGACTTATCATTATAACATGGACGAGTTTGCATATCAATCCACAAAGGAATACCTCAATAAGTTCATGGCTATCAAAGCCAAACATGAGGAAAATTGTGATGATGAAGAATATGCCATTATAGTTACATACTTAAAAAAGTGGTTAAGAGAACTAGAGAAGGGGAAAATGCCAAAATTTGTTTTGATAACAAAAAGAAAGATCACCATTTGATCAAAGAAAAGAAAGAGCTAATTAAAAAATTGCTAGGATGTCATGACCCAAACAACTTGATCAATGAATGACCCAAATAGCTTCCAAGAAGAAAACGAAACAAATAATTTAATGAAATGATGATATTTCAATATATCATATGTCAATTGACGTAGCAAATGTAAATTTTCATATTAATTTAAGCACGAAGTTGCATGTGTGGTGTGCACCCTCGCAAGCTGTTTATCAAAGTCAACTTAATTAGTTTTGATTTGTTGTATGTATACACTTGGTCGAAACAATTATTTAAACTAGCCTCTCGTTGTTTTTAAAGATAAAAAGGTGACAAGTGGCATGGCATCGACCTTAATGAATTTTGTTCGAGATTTAGATGAATCAGACGATGTAAGCATTTGTAGATGTTTTGGATTCAGAAAATAGTTATTATAGCATGACATAGAAGATATGGATGACTAGTCAAATTTACAAACATATAGATTTTATATTTTTTATAATAATAACACGGAAGTTGACCATACAAATCAGAATTGTACAAATTTGAAGTCAAACTAGTGTTATCAAAATCTGCCCGTTGTGCCTCGGATTCTCCAACTATTATGCGGGAATTTGATTGGTATCGGTAAGTTTTATTATGGCACCGACATTAATTATAGCAACTGGAAGAGGAAACAAATAAACAAAATCGTGGTATGACCAAACGAATATCCCCTCTCGTTGGTTTATGAGATTCTGGGTTTGTGGTCGGGCAGATGATGTAAAAAGCAGAGTCCAAGAAGGTTGAGAAGCATACAAAAACCTGTGAGGATAATCAATATGCTTTTGTCCCCTTAGCCTTTGATATCTTTGGCTCTTTGGCACCGGAAGGCGGAAGCCATTCATTTCCTTGTCAGAGTCCAACGTGTCGTTCATAGCAATTACTCGACCCCCCCCCCCCCTCCCAAGGGCAAGGGTTTGTCTTTTGTTGGTTCAGTTTCGCTATTCATCAGAAAGGGTTGACGAGCTTGTTGTCTGTCTACCTTTGATTGTGTAATTTGTCATTGTGTTTTCGGTGAAATGAAATTTAATATATTAGTAAAAAAGATCTCTAATTCGTGATTTACATCGATTGAAAAAAATTGTTTAGTAGGAGTCGATTTGATTCGTCAGGGTACGACACCCATATAGTATATATGAAAAAAATTGCAATCCATTTTCAATGTAACTTTGCTCTCAACAAACTTATTCTGAAATCTATACATATAATATTTGAAAGCAATTTTGGACACATGTCAATCTCTCACCCCCTAGCAATTATCTCTCCTCCTTTCATTAAGCCACTGGCATGATGTGAGTTTTTATAAAATTTTCTTTTTTTTAATCAAAAATCCATAAAATATAAAACCCTAAAAAAAACACACGGACATAACATTCAATAATATCATCGCCTCCTTCAAACCAAAACCCTAATCTCATCGATTCAAGGCGATTCAAGGGCGATTAAACATAATCTTTCTCTCCAATCCAAGGTAATCTGTATTTGATTGTTATTTCACTAAATCGATGTTCGTTGATCGATTATTCTTTCTTTTGTTTCACAGATTTTCCATATATGTTTTTTAAACTTTCGATTAATGTTAATCTTTTGCTCTGTTTTCTGTTTTAGTTATTCTTGTATAGTTTTCGATTGTTATTGTTCATTCGTATTAATCGTTTTGTATTTGAGAGATGATTTAGGGTTGATGTTTTATGTTTAAAGTTAGGGGTTTTGAGGGTTAATGTTTTAGGTTTCGGTTTAGGGTTTAGGGTTAAATTGATTTTTTAAGAAAGCTACGATTCAGTAATTGTTATTAGTTTTTTATTGTTATTGTTCATTCGTATTAATCGTTTTGTATTTGAGAGATGATTTAGGGTTGATGTTTTATGTTTAAAGTTAGGGGTTTTGAGGGTTAATGTTTTAGGTTTCGGTTTAGGGTTAAATTGATTTTTTAAGAAAGCTACGAATCAGTAATTGTTATGATTTAGGTTTCGATTAGGGGTTTATGTTTTAGGTATCAATTTAGGGGTTTTTAGGTTCAACTGATGTTATAAGGTTTCACTGATTGTTCTTTATTTTTTCGTTTATTATTATTGAGAATGATTCTGGCTTTATGTTTTAGGTTTGTATTTAGGAAAAATGTTTTAGTTTTTGATTTACGGTTCAATTGATGTTTTAAGAAAGCTACGAATGGATTGTTATGATTTAGGTTTCGATTAGGGGTTTATGTTTTAGGTATCGATTTAAGGGGTTTTATGGGTCAGCTGATGTTATAAGGTTTGACTGATTGTTCTTTATTTTTCGTTTATTATTATTCAGAATGAATCTGCCTTTATGTTTTAGGTTTGTATTTAGGAAAAATGTTTTAGGTTTTGATTTAGGGTTCAATTGATGTTTTAAGAAAGGTACGAATGGATTTGTGTTTTAGGTTTCGATTTAGTGTTTTATCTTTTTCAATTTAGTTTTTTTTTTGTATGAATTGTGATTATTTGTATAGAATTTCTGATACAAAGATTTGATTCATTTTGTTGGTGTTTTTCTCATTTAAACATTAATTTGCTGATATGTATTTGTGATTATGTTTTGTGGATTGGTACAGGTGCATACACATTCGTTTGAAAATGGTTTATGGATTTTGGGTTAAGGCGGAAAATAACAGCCGTGTTTGTTTGGTAAGATATCTGTCATGGTTTAAATGTATATGCTACAGTCAGTTTATAATATCCTAATAAAATTTTTGTCTTTGTAATCAGGCGTTACCAAATGACTATGATGCTTGGATCGACAAGTATGCTTATCCTGCTGGGAATACCAAAATCCGAACATTGGACTCTAAAGTCTATGACATTAAGTTGTTGAACATTTCTGGCAAGTGGTTCTTCTATAATGGTTGGAGGACAATAATTACTGAATTAAAGTACCGATCTGGGTGTAACTTTGTATTTCAGTATGAGGAAAACCTTCACTCTTTCAGGATGATTACTTTCCATCAAGATGTTGTGTGTGCACCTAGTAACTTCTTCTACTGCAGATTGGCCGATCCTTATACAACCGAGAACCGTCTGGTATGTGTGTTTTTTAATCAATTCATTACATTATATGTTATACAAATTTTGATACAAAAACTTATTTTAATGTGTGAACATTGTTTGTGTTTTTTCCAGCATATCAATTGTTTCGTTCTTCATGGATTATTCAACAGACAACTTCCATTGGATCCAATTGAAGTTAGATATGCTCCATATAAACACTTTCAGATACAACTAGCAGTTGATGATGGTATTATTTATGTCACTCAAGGATGGCCTTTTATTAAGGAAGCTTTTTCAATTAAAACTGATCATCTGATTGTCTTCGAAATCATTAATGAGGTCTTCTCTGTTTTTTTTAATTGATTTGGAAATCTTTATGTAATGTTTCTGCTCGCTGGATTTGTCATAAGTTTGATAATTTGTTAATAATTCTTTTTATTCATTTAACAGGGCACATATAATATGTCTGTTTTTGAGAAAAACAAGCTTACTCTTCCACCTGAAATTAAATGGGAAGTTGAAGTTAAGGATGATGATGAAGATTACAATGATGAAGACATCATTGTCCTTTCTGATGATGATAGCGAGGAGGTTGTCGTTTCTGATGATGATAGCGAGGAGGATGAAGAAGACACTGATATGGAGGTGGACGATGATGAAGCTGAGGATGTTGAGGATGTAGGTGTGCCAGTGGTGTTCATTGTTGACAGGCACTATGTAAGTGCAATGATTTATTTTTTAAATTTATAAGTTAGATGCACAGTAGTCGATCAGGTTTATTATAAGTGTTTATAGTTTAGTTCAGCCATATTAGTGGTTTATAAGTTGGCCACTTTTGAGATATCAAAATGATCTAAATGGTTGGTAAAATAGTGGTTACAGTTTATGTTATGCACCACTTTTGAGATATCAAAATGATATGTGGTCAAATATTTATACTGCACAAATGGGTCATGTGTGGTGATCAGTCTCAAATGCACCATTTACTGTCCAAATAATTAGACTGATACATACTCAACAACACAAATGGGTCATTTAGAGTGTTACCAACTCAATTAGTGGCCATTTAGACTTTTTTGACCTTATGAGGTCAAACTGCAGTCAAATTGTCTTTAGTTGCCATATGGGTCAAATCCCTTTTACATGGCATTTACCATTCAGAACAAATTAGTCATATGCCATTTAATGGTCATTTATAGTTTGTTGACTTTAAATGGTCAAATTGTTAATTCAGTATTTTATTTGAACTTTATGTTAAACTTAGATGGTTAAGTATAATTGGGTATAATACTAATAGGATAAGAGACACATGCTTTGACTCTAACATACTTATGAAACTGTACATTACAATTACATGGTTGGTACATGAATGTGAAATGGCTTATAGGTTGTTACAATTTGATAGGAACTTAGATATAAGCACAAACTGATACGAACTTAGATGGACAACTTAGACTCTTACTGGAAAAAGCTTTATTTAACGATATGTATGTATATATTTTTATTTAATAACGTTCCATTCTTGGTTATTTGCGTAGCGTATGAAGAACCATTGGGCAAGGGAAACGGATTGTGCAAGAAGAGGGTTTGACCATTCGTGATGGTGAGGGCTTTACTTGGGGAGTGTCGATTTGGAGGGAAGGTGAACCTGGAAAGTACCGTTACTACATCAGAGGTATGTCGGCTTTTGTAGCTGATAAGGAATTTCAGCTTGGTGATGAAATGGATTTCCTGTTTTTCCAAAAGCAAGGTGTGTTCAAGCTCTCTAATGTTGTTAGGGGTAATGGTAGTTAGTTTGGTTAGTGGTGGTTGTTTTGTGATTTGATGACAATATTTTTGGTGGATAACTTTTGACTGAACATGATGGATCGTTGGTAGTCACATACATTTCCACGTTTACTGCTCATGTGGTAAATCGTGATTTTTGGGTTTATATATATATTGATAAACAATAATTTTTTGGGTTATGTTTTATAGTCAACTACATATGATTGTGCCTATGATGTATGGTTAGTAGTCGTATATTGTAATCTCTTTGGGTTGTTTAGCAAGTAAGTTACCAATGTTTGAATAATTTACTAATCGTATTACATTACAATCATATAGATTTGAATGTTCATTTTAATGTTTTACATTTTCATATAAAAAACTTTATTTTCAAACATTGGTGGTCAAACTGTTTTAAAAAAAAGGTGTTTTAAACATTAATTTGTAAATTTTTTGTAGGTTTAGTAGTCCTGTATGATTGTGCATATGATGTTTGGTTAGTAGTGATATATGCTTATGCTAATGCTATTGTGTTGTTTACCAAGTAATTTATGAATTGTTGACTTTTTAGGTAGTCATATTACAATTACAATCATATTGATTTTTATAAAAAAAAATTCATCATACATGCTATCACTAAGTTTCAAACATTTTTATATCAAAAACGTTTTTTAACAATCATTTGACATTTATATTTGTTAAATGTGATATTCTTTTTTTGTATTTGTTAACTTTAGCAACGTTGACTTTTTCAAGTCAATCATATTAATTGATGATTTTTTGCCATTGATTTAATTCGGTAGTAATTACAGTTTTTACAACCTTGTAATTTATGAATTGTCAATAACATTAATTACTTTGATAGTAACAACTTTAAGTTTTCTCAATCATTATTAACAAAATCAAATTAAGAGTATTAGTAGTAAGTAACAATCAATATAAATGTATGATGAAAATATTTTTGGCAGATTTGAAATATTTAAAACATAACTTGAATGACTTCATCATTTTTAAAAAATTTAAAAACCAACTCTTTACTAACTAAAACCTATTTTGTAACATTCAACATTCAAGCATTTAAAATCATTTTAAATGTCATAATCATTCAGTTTTTTTGTTTTTTTTTATAGCAAAGTTTTACTATGTCATTTAAACTGTATTACAGTTTTACAATTGTTTTAAATCTGTAGTTTAAAAAATTCATAATAAACAATTTTATTCAAAAACTCTCGGTTATACAAATTTGAAAATGTACCATACCTAAAATCGTAGCTATTTAAACAAAACTCAAAAACTTAAACTTTTAACTTAATAATGGAAACATGTAACAATGGTAATTAGGATTTTCATTTTATAATCAACATTAAACGAAATTTAAGTTAATAATGGAAACACTTAAATGTAAATTAATTTTCATTTCAATTTTATATTTACCTTATCATAATTTAGTAATCTTTACTAAAAATAAAAAACTTATAATTTCTTATTACATGTTTAAGTTACACTATAAATACAGATTAGATTGATCAATTTGATTAACTTTTCTATCAATCTATTCTTCCCCACTTTATCAGGTATCTGTATGAATACTCTATCTAATTCGAAATTCCAATATTCATTCAATTATGTTTAGAGCATGCAATCGTACCTAATACCTACATACCATAAACTTGCAGCATTATGGATCCAAACAACATTACATTTTTGAATGACATCACTTGGCGCATGAGTAAATACACCATCAAAGTTAAGGTGCTTAGGCTTTGGAGGCGAGCAAATCGAAAGATACCGGGAGAAATTCTTTCTCTTGATATGGTTCTCATGGATGAACAGGTTATGTTTTTAACATATTCGTTTTTTTATTTGGTTTTTTGTACACATTTTTTTGTTATGGAAATTGGCTGTTAATTACGTTTTTTTTTTTCATTTTTAAACAGGGGTCGAAAATGCAAGCTATTGTATGGAGTAGATATATGAAGAAGCATGAAAAATTCTTACGTGATAATGAAACTTATTATATTTATAACTCACAACTTGCTGAAAACAAATCTACTAAACATTTTTATAAAGATGACATGCTCTCTTTTACTTTTGAAACCAATATTTCCATGTGTAGTAGGTTTGATGGAAGCCAATACGGTTTTAATTTTTCATCTTTTGAGTCAATTAAAAGTGGAAACCTGTCTGCAGAACAAAGAATTAGTTTGTTTTAATGACACTAAAAATTGTATTTTAATAGTTTTCTATATTGATTATGTATTCGTATAGATTGTTTACTTTTTTTTAAGATTTCATTGGCTATGTTGAAGAATGAACTCAACCAGAACCAACAGAAACTAAAGCTGGTTTGAAAAACAAGATGAACCTTATCTTGATCGATCTAGAGTATGTATTTCATCTCTACCATGAATATGTTGGTATAAAACCCTTTATAATTTCCTTTTAACATACATTCCGTTTATATGTAATGGCATCAAAATGACCTGTTCTTTGTGGAAGAGTATAGCGATCAGATGTTTGAATACATCAAGCAGAATGAAGATGAAGTTCATGTAGTCCTTATTGTTCAATTTGATAGCTTTAGCAATTATAAAAGTTTGTCATATATTACGTTTTTTTCGAAATTCCGATTACATATTTTTCTATACCGGTATTTGTTTTATCCTGTTTTAATAATTTTTTTTACAAAGGCAATGTAAGTGTTCAAAATGGATTCTTTATCACTTGCCCCTTTATTAATGAAGACATTGAAGACATTCGTGCTTTCAAGAAAAGGTACCATAGTTATCTTTTTTTGTGTTTTATTTATATGTTTTCATTTGTTTAAAGATATATAAATATTTTATTTTTTTCGAATTACAGTTATATTGAAAAGTTTATCTCCAACGAATCATCTTCTACTATCATCTTCTACTCAACGATCGCTGGGATCGTCTGGTAGCATGGACATGGCTGATGAATTTTTGAATAAAAAACCTTTCAGCAGTATTCGTGAGCTTCCATTGATAACTGAGGTTCGTGTATTAATCAGTTTTTTTTCCAAATACATTTGCGTAGTATTGGTGACATGATTACTTTTTGTTTTGCAGGTTAACAAACAAGTCATTGTTGTTGGAACAGTCAAGGGTGTGGATCCTAACGAAGATTGGTATTACCTTGGGTGCGAGTTCTGTAACCACAAGGTTGAGCCAACTTTGAGTTTACCTGATGATGAAGAGGTGAAGGACGTAACTTCATTTAAACAAGTCTTGGTTTGCACGAATAAAGGTTGTCCCAAACAAATCGTGTCTGCTGATCCAGTGTAAGAATTGTATTTGATATACATAACTTATAATTCTATGATATTATTTATTTATTTTTTTTGTTTTAGGGTTGATGTTCACGTTTATTAATTTTTTGAGTTATATGGCTGATTTTTTAGTGTTCGTGTTTTAGGTTTAGAATTCCAATAAGGGTGCAGGATTGTACTGGAATAACATCGCTTACATTGTTTGATCGAGAAGCGAAAAAAATGTTGGGCATGTCAGCGATGCAGCTGCTTGAGAAAACCAAACAGGTAACTTATTTTTTTCAGCCCTAAACAATATATGTTATTCTACTTCGTATTACTTATATCATTTTTATCTAGGTTTCTATTGAAGATCCTGTTGAGTTTTATGAATTTGAAGAGAAGAAGTTTGCTTTCAAAATTAAAGTAGGGCAATTCAACATTGATAAGCATCTTGATGGTTATGGTATACGTAAGCTTACAAATGATTCGGAAATTGTAGCTTCTCTTGAAGAACGGTTCCTTGACATTCAGGTTATGATTATCATTTAAATATTTCATTATAATTACTGTTATGAATCATTATTATTGTTGTTGTTATTTAGTTATTGTTTAAACGCTTTACCTTAATCGTTTCATTATTACATTTTATTGTTTTTTAGACCGATCAACCTGTGCTTGAAAATATTGATCTAGGTGAATCTTCAACACAGAATGCAGTGTCTGTGAAGGTTGTTCGTTGACTTATTCAATCATGTATTCAAATTAAATTTTTAATCTAGTTTATTATAACAATTTCGACATGGCTTTTAATATTGTAGGATTCTGTTGGAGATAACACTACTCCAGAATCATCTTCTAGAGTTAGTTCGATTCGTGATGAAGCGGAAGTGAAGCGTAGCCTGGATAAAGTTTACGAAACGGAAGATGATGCAAGTGAATCAACAACTAAAGTCCTTAAGACTGAAAAAAAAAACTACGCTAACAAATCACCTGAGAACCCACTCTTGATTCCCAAGGTTGAAAAATAGGATCAATGACCCGTTTTTTGAACATTGCTTTATTGTCCGGATTTTTATTTCATGTGTCTTAACATTTTGTTTTCATTTATGTTTGCTTTGGTTTTGAGACAATTTTCATCTAAATAAATTGTGTGTTGACATTTGATGTTTGTTTTTTAGTTTGGTAAAAATTCTACATGGTTCAATATGTTTTTAGGATTTAACATTATTGTTGATAGTTTATAATGACAACATTCATATTGTTGTACATTACAATGTGAAAAGCATGTTTTATGTTAATCACGCAAATTCCAAAATATTAATCACACAATATCCGAAAAATCAAAAAATAAAGTTAAAATTATCACTTTCTAACTTAGGAAATATATATTTATGACTTTTTTCCAAAATGGTAAGTAATCAAATGAATTTATTACATTAAAATTAGCAAGTTTAGTAACTTTTACAATTTGAAATTTAAAAATTTTAGACTTTCCCAACTTTAGTAGGTTCATTTAAATATATGTATACTACTTACAACCAAATTTAGTAAGTTTAAAAAATTCGAAATTCAGTATTTTCAAAATTTTCAAATTCGATTTTCACTAAAATTTTCAAATTCAAATTATTAGTATTCCTTAATAATGGTCAATCATTAATGAAAGGTTGCTTGCATTGTTTCCTGGAGATGAAGTCGACTATTTGAGCTCTGATAGTATATGCCAGATTGAGAATGCTAATAACCATACACAGGAAGATTTATATTCTCCTAATGTCCTTAATGGTTTAAAAATTTCTTGATTGCCTAATCATCGATTAACACTAAAGATCGGTGTTCCCGTTATGTTGTTGAGAAACATAGATCAACAAAATGGCTTGTGCAACGGCACCAGATTACGAATCACCAGACTTGCAAAGCGTGTTATTGAAGCCGAAATCATACCAGGTTGAAACATTGGTACCAAAACTCTTATTCCTAGAATAAATATGACATCATCTGATAACAAGATTCCAGTCAAGTTCCAAAGGCGCCAATTCCCAATAAGCGTATGTTTCGCAATGACCATCAATAAAAGCCAAGGACAGTCTCTATCGAAGGTTGGATTGTATTTAAGAGACCCTGTATTCTCACATGGCCAGCTTTATGGTGCATTGTCAAGAGTTAAAAGCCGGCAGGCGTGAAGTTACTTATACTTGATGCTGATGGGAAGGTCATGAATAAAACAAAAAATGTGGTGTATAAAGAAATATTTAGTGATATTTGAATAGAATGTGTATTGGTTTTATATTTTAATAAAATATTTCTTCTATACTTTTTATACGTTTTACCGCTCAAAATAATTCTACGTTGGTGAACCGCGTGTTAACGCGGGCAAAGATCTAGTGCTGGGATAAAATAAAAGTTTAAGTAAAGTCACATATCTAAGGGTTTTTTTTAAGTCAACAAAAACGCATTTTAAGAGAAAAATTATATCGTATATTTAAAAAAATAAGGGAAATTGATTTTAACACTCTAAACTATTGATTACTAGCTGATTATCCCGGGAGTGTCCCGGGGTTGAAAAATCTAATATGACTTAATAAAAAATGATAAAAGTAGAAAACATACCAATCGTAAACTCAGTCATACGGATCATTAATTCCCATTTGCGTTCACTGACCTGAACCTTGAAGCAAATATGGCGATTCATTGCTCACTTAAGCAGTAGCTTCGGCTTTCTCTTCATACTCCTATAGTGGTTAAAGATTACAGATGAGGTTTTGACATTTTTTAAGTTTTCATCGTTTTGGTCTCACTTTAAAGTAATTGATTATATGATTTTATTAATACATATATTGAATTACAAACGTTACATATTTAATTAAAGTAAAAATCCCAATAAATAAATCTATCAGTGTACAAACAAATATCTGTTATTAAGGGTATATATGACAATTGTTAAAGTATTTAGTGCTTTGTTTTAAATCTTTCAGTGACATCGTATGTTTATTTGTCAAAGCAAAAGTTATAATATTTGTGCATTAGATTATTGGTATAAACCTTACCTCCTAATCAAAGGTAGAAGCTAACGGAATGTTCACCTCTATTTATAATATTCATTTAATAAATGCTTGTTAGATAAATTGGAATATAAATCTTTTTATTTGAATTTGAAGATATCCATATCTTCTTTGATTTATTTTTAAAAACAATAATTTAAAAAAAAATTCTAAACATAAATATATTAATTTAATATGAAAGGTAAATATGTTTATTTTATTTTGAAGATAGCCATATCTTAATAAAATATTAGGAAAATGGATTTTAATACTCCTAACTATCGCCTGTTGACGGATAATACTCCCAACTATCACTTTGGCCATTAGCACTCCAAACTTTCAACTTGTTGGATTTTATCACTCCCAAACTAACTGAGGTCTAACCCGGTTAGTGTTCGTGGCCAAAATGTAGAAACCTAAACTTAAGGGACCATTTTGAAACTTTATTATTATTATTATTATTATTATATAGAAACAAACGAGAGAGAGTTTATAGAGAGAGTTCAGAGAGAGAGCGAGAGTTCAGAGAGAGAGAGAGAGAGAGAGACAGGGCGGAGCAGTGAGGAGCTCCGGCCACCCACCACGGCGGAGCTCCGACCAGGGTACAACCACACCACAAACCAACCACCCACTATAACCTCAACATCCAGATCTGTTAGAACTAAAGAGAGAGAGAGAGAGAGACCGAGAGAGAAGATGCAGATGAGAGAGAGCTGAGACCTAGAGAGAGAAACCGGATGAGAGAGAGAATGAATGAAACGATCGGTGGAGCCGGTTGGGGTCTTTGACCGGAACCCTAAACCCCTAATCGGAACCCTAAACCCCTGTTTGTAGCAGAGATTCAAGACGATGAAGAAGACGGTGGAGCAGGGGTTGAAGACGGTGGAGCAGGGGTTGAAGACGCCGGTGCTGTGTTGTTGTGTTGTCGTCGGAGCAGGGGTTGAAGACGCCGGAATCAGTTTTAAGGTCACCCTCTCTCTCTCTCTCTCTCTCTCTCCTATTCTAAGATATTATTGGTTGAAGGGGGTGGGTGTGAGTGTTGTGTTGTCGTCGGAGCCGCCGTAGAAGGGTGGTGGTGGTGGGCTGAGGCTGATGGCAGATGGTGATGGTGGTGGTGGTGGTGGCTGGCGGCAGATGGTGGTCAGATGGTGGTGGTAGGTGGTGGTGGTTTCCGGTGTAGGTGGATGAAGGTGAAGGGTGGTGGTAGGTGGATGAAGGTGAAGGGTGGTGGTAGGTGGATGAAGGTGAAGGGTGGTGGTGGTTTCCGGTGAAGGTGGTGGTGGTGGTTTAGAGAGAGAGAGAGGGGGGGGGGTCTGTTGCAGAATATGAGGGGGGGGGGGATTTTATAAGTTAAAGGTTTAATTTCAAAAATGCCCCTTAAGTTTTGTTTTTTATATATTGGCCACATATAAGTTCAGGTTTTTACATTTTGGCCACAAACACTAACTGGGTTAGACCTCAGTTAGTTTGGGAGTGATAAAATCCAACAAGTTGAAAGTTTGGAGTGCTAATGGCCAAAGTGATAGTTTGGAGTATTATCCGCCAACAGGCGATAGTTGGGAGTATTAAAATCCATTTTCCCTAAAATATTTGAATTTATAATAATAGTATATTTAAAATATAAGTACGTTTGGTTTCAATTTTAATGTCTACTTAAAAATTAAAAAAATAAAAATAAAAAGAAAGCATCTCATCGTGTCACGTGGCACATTCAAGGGGGAGGGGAGGGTTGAGGCCTCCATTGAATGTCACATAATCTAAATTCAATTTTTTTATATATAGTTATAGATTGGCCGCTGATACACTGAACTACAAAATTATTCACCACCACACTGTACTTTCAACTTCTTGGCATGTGTCACCCTCGGACTAACCATGGTTAGTTTTTTTTTGCTAACGTGGCCATTTTTGCTCATGTGACATGATGACGTGGTCATTTTTGTTGATGTAGCATGGTGACGTGGCTATTTTTTGCTGATGTGGTAGGGTGACGTGGTCATTTTCACCATGCCACATTAACAAAAATGGTCACGTCAGCAAAAAAACTAACCATGGTTTATCCGATGGTAACATAGGCCAAGAAGTTAAAAGTACAGTGTGGTGGTAAACAATGAATACAACTACTACTCATTTACTTCTCAACCAACACATTCAACTGTTTAACAAAAGGATAGTAACTATAAAAGAAAAACAAAGAAATGAGAGGAATGGAAATGAAACTATAATTCTATAATACAATATAACCAGTGGTATTACCAGCCATGCATTGCGGTGGCGACGAAACAGCAACGACATATAACCTGATTTGTTTCCAAACAAAATTCACTTGGTTCTGCATAAAGCGTACGTTAAAACACGATTCCACATATTATTTAATTAGTTTGTTATAAAAAAATTTAAAAACTTTCGAACAAAATTTCTATATAACAATAATTCAAAACGCGTGAACAGTGAAAAGTCTTTATATTTGGACATCTTTTGAATGTTATTTACGCCTTCTGCCATCGATTCATCGATTCCTTTTTTATATGAAACCACTGGTTTCATCACGCACCCACAAACTACTCACCACACATATCTATATTCTTTCTATTAGGGATGAGCTCGGGACGGTATCGGTACCGACCGATACTGATCCCGAAAATACCGATCCCGAAAACTCCATAAACCCAATACCGATACCGATACCGAAAACATACGGTACGGTACGGTATCGGTTCGGTATCGGTACGGTACCGGTATGGTATCGGTATTTTACCTTAAAATACCGATACCATACCGATCCCGTACCGATACCGAAAATACCGATCCCGAAAACTCCCTAAACCCAATACCGATACCGATACCGAACACCCTCGGTTCGGTATGGTATCGGTATGGGATCGGTCCGGGATCGGTATCGGTACAATATGCTCATCCCTACTTTCTATACCCTCTCCACCTGTCTATGTTATATTATTATATGCATAAGGCAAAAGAAATTTACAAGTTTTTATTTTTTTAATGTAGCAAAGTGCATGTCTTCAAAAGAAAATATCTAAAGCATCAAATACAATTATTTAGTTTATTTTCTTTTGATCTAAAAATACTTTAGCTCTATGTTTTTCTTTCTGTTGCTATAGCAATTGCCGCCGCAATAAAAAACGATACCACATAAGAAACGGAATTCCCGCCGCGAAGCGCGGGGTATTTTACTAGTTTAAAACAAAACACAAATCCACGTGTTATGAAAATATAGGAAACATGTTTATAGTCACATAGATATGACTATTGAATGCACATTTATCGTTCCGATGTTTTTTTAACGACCAACGAAACGATCTCCGAGCCCCGGGTACTTAGGCCAATTCCCCTTGACCCGAACCCGCCTGCCGGACCGCCCCAGATGTGCAGGAAACCCTTGGAATGGGAAAACCTTCGCCCCCACTTGAAGTCGAACCTAGGTGAAATCCGTTCAAACTCTTCATTGCGATGTCCATCAACCAATTGAGCTAAGTAGTCAGGACTTATCGGTTCCGATGTTAATTACATCTTTTTACATTTTTGTCACACCCATACCCATGCTTCTCTTTCAAACCATCTCCATCCATATTCTGTTCTTTTGCCATTATATTCTCTACTCTCTTTCATTAAAAGTTTTGATGTTCCTGCATTTCAAAAAAAATAAAAAACACAGTCCTAACATACTATGTAAGCTTTATACCAGCTTCTTCAACATCATCGTTTAATTTCCAAATCAAACATGAGGGGTTAACAACAAAGCATAATGATGTCAAAGGCGTTTTTTTAATCAGAAGCTATACAAGTCAAAATCAGAAGCTATACACAACGAAAGTTAGCAAAATCACTTGTTGCACTTCAAATCAAAGGGGATGATGTCAATTTTCCGTCAACGACCTGGACAAGATTACCTCTATGGAAATACTAAGAGGGTGTTTGGGATTGAGTTTCAAAACAACTTATTGACTTATTGGATTTTACAAAAAGCCAATAAGTCAAAAAGCTGTTTGTGTAACCCAAAAGCACTTTCTGTGTTGACTTTTAGCTTTTGGCTTTTAAGGGTGAAAAAACTATTTTTTAAAAGTTAGAAATCCTGGCTTTTAGCTTTTGGAAAAAAATTACAAATCTACAACCCATACAACTAATATTTACAATAAGTTAAGGGAAACACTTAATAAAATAAAAATCTATTGACTTTTTGACGTTTCTCATCCCAAAAGCTAATCCAAACACTTTTTTTAAAACTCCTTTTCAAAAAGTCATAAGCCAATAAGCACTTCTGACCAAAAGCATTTTTGCATTTCCAAACTCAATCTCAAACACCCTCTAAGATCCGCCTCTAATGCACCTCCATGTGACATCTCTTTTCGATAACCAACAACATAACACACCACCAAAATAACGCCACTATTGTCAACGGTCCGACAACAGTCGTCTGAATTATTAGATCATAGGTAGATGTCACCGGCTATAACTAAAACCTTATCTCATCCTCAAACCGTATCGTGCTTCATCAATTATTTCCGACGACATTTTAAAAAGTTTATGCAACATCACCTGTACCTCGTGCTTCATTACTTGTACACCAACCACACGATGGAAACTTTATCAAACCACATTCTCTCTCTTTAAAACTTCATCAAACCACTAACCTCCCTCTCTCTGTTTCTCTGTCTGAGAACCTCATCAAACCACCATTTTCTCTCTTTGAAAATTTGATTTCTCCATCACCCACAACACCACTGTTGTAGGTCAGTTTGTTGACTAAAAATAAGGTTAAAGAAGACCGTTAATGATAACGGCAAAGCTAGAGAGAGAAACATGGTTAGAACTTTGAGTTACAGTGTGGTTGTGTCGTGCGAAGATGATGATTATACATGGTGGGATGATAGATAAAAACCCTTAAATGCAAGATAATTACAAAAATGCCATGCGGCTCATGTTAGCAAGACGGGGCTATTCATTTGATCAGAATCTTTAATATATATATATATATAGGATCCGGATAATTTGAAAACTCCCCTGAGTTGAGAGAACTAAAAAACCCCCCTAAACCAATAATATCATGACACATAGGCTAGTCATGATTTTTTTATTGGGGGGCATTTCTGTCAATTACCATACCCCTACCCCACCCCAACCCACCCCACACCCCACCTCACATCTATTAAAAACGTTTTTTTTTTTTAAATTCAGTCAGTCTCATCTCTCTCTCTCTCTCACACGTTCTCTCTCTCTCTAAAAACACACACACAACACCGTCCCTCTCTTTCTCTTACTTTCTCTCTCTAAAATACTGAAGAACAGGGGGCAAGAAGAAGACGATGTCGATGGTGGGTTGGGTAGATGACGGAGGACGGTGGTGCATCTCTCTCTCTCTCACGTTCTCTCTCTCTCTAAAACACACACACAAACCGTCTCTCTCTCTTACTTTCTCTCTCTAAAAAACAGAAGAACAGGGGGGCGGATCTGATGTTTTGGTGGTCGATCTGATGTTTGATGGTGGTGACGGTGACGGTGGTGACGTGGTGGATCTGATGACGATGGTGAACGGTGTGGAGGTGGTGGTGAAGGTGGGGGAGGCGGTGGTGACGTGGTGGACCCGACGGCGGTGATGATGAACAGGTTTGTTGTTATTATTATTATTATTATTATTATTATTATTATTATTATTATTATTATTATTATTATTATTATTACCATGACCATGGGGTGGTGGTGGCTCAGTGGTGGTGGCTGAGGGTTGTGGTGGCCGAGGGTGGTGGTGGCTCAGACCATGGTGGTGGCCGACGGTATTATTATTATTATTATTATTATTATTATTATTTGTTACTATTATTATTATTATTAATATTTTCCTGTTATTATTTTTTTTCTGTTATTCATTATTATTTATTTTTAATTTTCCTGTTATTAGTATTATTATTTTTTATTTTTCTGTTATTATTATTATTATTATTATTATTATTATTATTCTTATTTATTATTATGCCCATGAAAACAGGCCCTTTCATACACTGGTGTAAATTGGTGGTGGCTGAGGGTGGTGGTGGTTCAGCGGTGGTGGTGGCTCAGACGGTGGCGGTGCTCTGGCTCAGACGGTAAGGTTTTTTTTTTAATTATTAGTATTAATAATACAGTGTAACAAACCTAGGTTTCGTTAATATTTTTTCTGTGTGTTTTGTGATTGTTTTGAGGATGATATATTGCTGGTAAATGGTGTTTTCCTTTTGACAATGTATGACAGATGTTTGTCCGGATTTTATAGATTTTTGTATATGGTGTCAATTTACCCTCGTGTCGAAAACTTTTTTTTTTGTATATGGTGTCGTTGGTGTACTTACACTCGTGTCGAAAACTTTTTTTTGTATATGGTGTCGTTGGTGTACTTACACTCGTGTCGAAAACTTTTTTTTGCCCCGTCTTTTTGAATGGTTACAATGGTGTCGTTGGTGTACTTACACTCGTGTCGTTGGTGTATATAGTGTCGTTGGTGTACTTACACTGGTGTACTTACACTGGTGTACTTACACTGGTGTAAATTGATTTAAGTTATGTTTTGTGCAGGCCATGATCTTATTTGTTGAAGACTTTACACCGGTGTAATTGCTTGAGCTAGTGGACAAGATAGTTTAGATGTAGGTTCTTTATGTTTTGCTGTGGATTTTGTATTTTGGTTATATTTTTCGTATTTCTTACACTGGTGTATTCTGATTAGTGGCAAGTTTTTATTGCAAGATTTTGTAATTTTGGTTATGTTTTTCGTTTTCTTACACTGGTGTAATTTGGTCGAAGTTAGTGGTGTATTTTAAAAATTAAATCAGAATTTAAAAAATAAAGTAAAAAAAAATCTGATTGTTAAATATTTTAATTAAAAAAATCTGATTGTTAATATAATATTATATTTGTTTATTCTTCTCTCTCATGGTGATTTTTACTAAACTACCCTTTAAGCCTATTATTTTAATTAAAAAATGTTATTATATTTTATCATCCCACTAAAAGACAAAATAATCACAAGAATAAATCTCAACCATTGGATGGCAAAGATCAACGGTCAAAAAGTGGTTCCTATGGTTCTCTCAACTCAGGGTGGTTTTCAAAGTATCCTAACCCTATATATATATATATATATATATATATATATATATATATATAGGGGAAGTATTGGGAGAAAACCCACCCAAATTGAGTAAACTCTAGTAAACTCATCTAGTGGCTAAGATTCATCCACATACCCCATTCACCAATATATTATTTTATGTCATTAAGGTTAGTTTAGTCTTTTAAACATTCCCCCCTTTTTAATATTTGAATTTTCACCCTCCCACCCTATATAAACAACCATTCTCTCTCTCTCTCCCACAACACACATCAGTTACCACCACCAGCCACCACCTCCGACCACCAGCCACCACCTCCACCACCATCATCAACTCCGACCACCATCTATTCACAACCAACCAACAATCTTTTCTCTATATATATATGCTTCTGTCTCCTTATAACCTCGTTGCTCCAAGTGCTAATACATGTACAAATCCAGTAGTGGTTCAACAGAGACCACTTTGTTCTTTCAACCGGTCATTGATGTATGCTCTGTTTCACATGATGGATACAATACTGTTAAGGTAAGTGAGTTTCTACAAAGTAACATTTTTTTTGTCAGACTTGACATCTTTGTTGATTATCCACTTTATCATTTTTCTCTTCCTTTGGGTTCAATGAAATGCTCATGTGGAGTAAATCTATTTTAAGATATGGGATTTAAAAAAAACGCAGCTTTAAAATAGATATAGTCTGGTTCATTGGATAATTTATGATGCTGCATTTAATGGCTTTAATTGTCTAGATCTGGTTTCGATGATGTTGATAACACACTCCAAAGCTAAATGTTCACAGAACATTTCATCATTCTTACTTAACTATTGTTTATTTTGATTATAATACTATTTTACCTTTTTTAAAAATATATTATCCAAAAAAGTTATAGTATCAATCATTAAATTCTATATAGAATCATAAAGTTGTTAATGGGGATAATGATTTTATAATATATAAACAATTTTGGGGATAATTTGTTAGCACACCAAGTGTTTGATCAAATGCTTGAATGAAAAAAAAAAACTTATGTTAACCTTTTTGATTTTTTATTATTATTATTTTGTTTATGTTAAATTGGATGTTAAAAAGATCACATTTTTTTTTGGGTAATGTGTTTTTATTGCATATTTTTTGTTTTAAGGTCTTTTAGTTTTGAATTAGGAGCTGAATCTATCTCAATTAACATGTGTTATGGTTCAATTAACATGTGTTAAATAGCAAATGTGGTTTTTTTTTTGGTATATCATTTGATTTGTTTATAACAATGTTTAACTTTTTATTTTCTTGTATATATGTTATTCTGTGTGAAGGTTTTGAATTTTTGTATTGGTGCTTACTAATGTGTCAAGGCTTAATTAACACATGTTAGTGATTCTAACACATGTTTGTATTTGAACCTACTGATGAATCTATCACAGTAGACATGTGTTAGGGTTCAATTAACATGTGTTAGTAATACTAACACAGGTTATATATGGTACCTACTGATGAATTTATTCCAATTGACATGTGTTAGGGTTAATTAACATGTGTTAGTGATTCTAACACATGTTAGTATATGCCCCACGAATACGTGCTATTAACATGTGTTAGTGATGCTAACACATGTTAGTATATGCCCAACTAATACGTGCTATGGTTCAATTAACAGGTGTTAGTGATGCTAACACATTTGACCCAATTAACACCCAAATTGACCCAATTAACATTTGCTAGTTACAAATGTTTAATTATTTAAAATAATTAATGTAGGAGGTTATATGAACAACCACTGGACGTCAAGCCGGCTACTTCGCACAAGGATCGCCTAGAGATGGAGTGCTAAGGGTTGAAACATGAAGCCGAAGATGCCTAATAAGGAATGAAGCATACACCCAAGACGATTATTAAAGAATGAAGCACAATGTTTTTTTTATGTTAGTTTATGATAGTTTTGTATCATCTTTTTAATTGTTTAGATTTATATGAAATTAAGTTGTTACACTCAATGTTGATTGCAATAAATTTTTATTTACATGTGTTTTTTATGTTGTTATACTAGTCCAAAATTAACGTGATTTATTTGAACCAAATACACGTGCTAGTGATATGTGTGAAAGGAGTTTGTTTGAATAGAGCAACTAACATGTGTTAAAGGGATCGTGTGACATACGTTATTAATAAAGCTGAATCTTTAAATTAATATGTGAAATAAATGGTAGAGAAAAAAGTAGGAGAGATAAGGTGGAGAGAGAAAAGGTGGAGAGAGAAGATGAAAAGTAAGAGAGAGAATGTGACAAGATGGAGAGAGAAGGTGAATTTATTTTACCTTTATACCCTTTTTGTACTTTATTAGTAATATTTTAATGAGAATGTGGGTCAAAAGGTGGGACCATGGCTCACAACCATTGATCATGCTTGATCAATGGTTGTAATAGAGTTTATTGAGTTTACTCAAAAAGATAGGGTTTTCTATTAAACCTTGCCCTATATATATATATATATAGGGACAGGTTCAAATACAAAGTAATACAAACGTGCGAAGGATCACTTTGTACTTGATAATTACGTAATGATAATTACGTAATGCCTTCATGACTTGATAATTACGTAATGATAATTACGTAATGCCTTCATGATCATACAAAAACATTACGTAATGATATCATGAACATAAAAAACATTACGTAATTATCATTACGTAATTATCAAGTACAAAGATCCTTCGCATCCTTCGCACGTTTCTTTTACTTTGTAGAATAACTGCCCCTTAATATATATATATATATATATATAGGTTTAGAATCCTGTACAAAGTACATTTTTCGTGAGAAGTGTGAGAAGGACTAAGAATTAACATGTAGACATCATGTTTTGGATTTAGGAATGATGTTTTAGGTTCTTTTAACTTGAAAAACACCAAACACAACAATCTAAAACACAATACAATGTATTATAGTCATTAAATTTAAAAAACAGCTAAAACACACTACTTAACGCTTAAAACACACTGCTAATGTTCTTAGCATGGTGTTTTAAGTTTTAAGCCTAAAATACATTGTTTTCGGTTTTTAATTGTTATGTTTGGTGTTTTTATAGGCAAAACAATCCAAAACATCACGACTAAGTTCAAAAAATGATGCCTAAGTATCAATTTTTAATACTTCTCACACTTCTTACAAAAAAAGTACTTTGTACACGATCTTGACCCTATATATATATATATATATATATATATATATATATATTGGGTCGTGCGAAGATGATGAGGGCATGTGTAGTGGAGGGGCGTTATGGGGAATAAAATATTATAAAGTAATAGAATGGCTTTATGGGACATTATAGGAAAATAGGGTGTATTGGGAAGGGGCTATGGGGCTTTATAATAAATGATTGGATAATCATTGTTTTTTATTGTTTATTATTATTATTATTATTATTATTATTTTGCAATCTTATCAAACATGAGGGTCTGTTATATAAATTTCCATCTCCTTTTCATCTAAAGCCAAACCAATTCTCTCAATCCTCTTGTTATCCTATCTCTCCTCCTTTCTACAGTCTCTCCAAAGCTCTGGTCCAAGCTTCAATAGCATCATACACTCTCTCTACACTCACCCTTCCCTACCACTCGGGAATAATAATAATCATCATCATCAACGGTCTCCCTCCCTTTCCCTTCATCATCATCATCATCATCATCATCATCATCATCATCTTCATCATCATCATTGGTCAAAACGCTCGTTATGCACATAATTGGCGCTACCAAACGCCCCCATAGAGCTGGCGGGGGCGGTGTTCCCCGGCGCTATGGGGGCCAAAACGCCCCTACAACGCTCGACTACACACACGCTGATTTATACGGTGGGATGATAGATAAAAACCTTTAAATGCAAGATAATTACAAAAATGCCATGCGGCTCATGTTAGCAAAACGGGGCTATTCATTTGATCAGAATCTTTAATATATAGAAATATAGAATGAATATTGGTACAGTTTACAATTGTCTTAACAAAAAATAGTATAAGATGTAGAAGTAGAATAACTTAGAGCATTCACAATGGTTTTTTCGGTTTGAAGGATTAGAATTACAAATCAATGCTTGTTGTAGGTGGTCCAAAGGTGTGTGGTTCGGAATATCGGATGGGTCTGGAATGGAATGGTGGGGCCACACACATACATACAAATGTATATTTAGGGTTTTGTTCGTAAAGTTTTAGATCCCGTTGGAGATGTTGATTTCACATGTATTAGCTCAACTGTTTTATTTTTAGGTTTGAGTTGTAAGAAATGGTTTAATTTTTTATGTTTTTAACCTTAATCTCAACAGGTTGTTATGATAAATGTTGTTATTTTAGAATAGTATAATGAAATTTTATTTTTTATGTATATACTTTTACAAAAAAAAATCGCACTTTTTAAAATTTAATTTTTTTATTTTTTAAAATTATTTTACATTTTTTTTATTTTATACATTTTTAATTTTAATTTTAATTTTAATTTTTTAACATATCTTAACTTGACCTAAACCCATTTTGATCCAAACCATCCTAACCCATATATTAATTTACCCATCCTGACTTAAACCTATCACAACCCAACAACCAAACCAATCTAACCCGCCAATTTTGCCATCCCTACATATTAGGTACTAGGGTTATATTAAGATGTAATGAGTAGGGACAATATCGATGCCGAACCAGAATCAATACTGAAAGTACCGACCCTGAAAAATAAAAAAATGAATACCGATACCGATTCTGAAAATGCTCGTTACGGTACAAATATTAGAATGTAAATCTACCAAAACTACCAAACCTTACCGAACCAGTACCGCTAAAAAAATGAAAAAAACGAATACCTCTGGTAAAAAGAGTGACACCAAAACCAAACCCCAAAAAATTCAATTTCGGGTTGTCCAGTTTTCACTTTACCGCTCGGCCTTTAACTAAGAAAATCAAACAATTTTGACTAATAAAATCTAATCCTTCCAACACCAAAATCTAACCATCATCATTCTTCTTCTTTATTCTTTTTCTCGTAAAGAATCCTAAACAAACTTACAAGTTTCGGTGGTACACCAAACACCTTCATCTTCTACTATAACAAGAGCGGATACCTGCTAAACCCTAACTTACCAACCATCACCACTAGGGGCGGATATATGCTTAAAGAGCGGGTTCTCAAAAAACCACTCGGTTTGAAATTTTAGTGATAATATAAATAGAAAAATTATGGAACCAATAAGTATTTTATTGGTTAACCCATCTATACTACTATATAATGCATTCTAGATGGGCAATATAGTAATTTAACTTCATTTGAGGAGGGTATTATTGTAATTTACCTCAAAGCTCAAGACACATTAATACATTATTTAATAAACTTCTAATTAAGTATTTATTATACTCATATAAAAAATATAATAAAAATACATTAATAAAGAACTCTTTAAGTAATTGGAACTCTTTAGGTTCCCATCTATTCGAATTCTTGTAACCCGCATGAATTAATTCTCGCATGATTGCTTTTATGTTGTAACTGATAATCAGGTTAATATTAATCAATATAGGGATGGCAATCAAACCCGAACCCGATGGGTAAACCCGAAACCCGACATATTTGGGACGGGTTTTGGTCGGGTAATCGGGTATGGGTCCGGGTATGGGATTAGTTTTTATTTTTTTCGCGGGTTTGGGACGGGTTTGGGATTTGATGATATACCCGTTTACCCGGCCCGATTACCCGATAAAGTATACCCGTTTACCCGATTAGATACCCAATATAATTTCCAATATATCTTTTTAAATATTTATGCATAATATATCTAATTTTCCATCTACATTGTCATCTTGTGCTAAAATTACCAAAAAGTTAGTGTATACTATTTGTTATCTATGTCTTTGATTGTTTTTATATGATTCAAGTATTTTATATTTATACATTGTAATCATTTACATATATATATTTAATAATGGTAAATGTAATTGGTTAATAGTTACTCAATAGATGTCCGTCGGGTTTTTAGTCGGATATACTCAATGAGTAAGTTTTAAAAATTAATGGGTTTACCCGAAACCCGTGGGTATACCCGATGCCCGATGGGTAATTACCCGACACAAACCCGACGGGTTTTGGGCCGGGTTTGGGACAAGCATACCTAATCGGGTATGGGGTTGGGATTACCTAAACCCGTCCCAAACCCGACCCATTGCCATCCCTAAATCAATAGGAATTAACAAGTCTTACACATAGCACCACTTGTTGTTGCCAACAAAATCATGATACACCTTCACCGCCGTTTGTCAACATCCCGGAAAGCACCGTCGTATCCAAACCGAGTACAATAGGTTATGTTACAGTTGTGAACATTTACGCATTATCGGCCATCTTGCCGTCAAGTCTAACTTTCTTTTTGGTTTCCCATCTTTGTTTATCGCTTAAAGATATAAATGGCTTGCTCATGAAGCTTTAGGAATGATGACGCTTCATGACAACGTCTTTATCAAAATCAAGGTGCTTAACAAGAATCTAAAACTCTATACTGTTAAAGTAATGGACGTGGTAGGTTTTTGTAATTAGATTCATGATCGTTATCACCCAATGCAATCCAATAATTTAAATGTGAGATTTTTACTTTGAACAATTATTTTTTTACTAATGAACTTCTTATCACTTCTTTTATGCCACATGAACATTTTCAACTTTCAATCACGGATTTCTTGTAACCATCTTCACGTTTTGTAAATTATAGGTACAGAGTAAGTTCAGTGGAAACAAGTACTACACATTTTTAACTTTTATTTATTGGGAAAGATAGTAAAAGTAACCTTGAATCTTTAGCAAATGTAGATGATGAAAGATTTAAAAATCAAAGAGAATTTGTTTTCACTTGGCGAACCAAAAGTAAATTTAGGTTAGTCCTTTTAATATAACATGATTTAAAATTTTATAACAATAAAGAATTTTCCTTTAATGTCTAAAATATATTATTTTGGTTAGTTCTTTTTATTGTAACATGATTTAACAGTTAACCTTACTACAATTAAAAAAAATAAACATTTATTCATTGTAGTTAGGTAAATTTGATTTGGGTTTTAACTCTGTTTACGCTGTTTTTTATCAAGTTCTATAGGTGATGATTTACAATCATGTGCAAATCCTACTTCTTTCTCATATGGTCTAATTCAATTGCCTCAAATCATTATGTACAACTAATAATTACATGATATTTCTTTAGCCTTTTAGTATAATTGATTTAAATAATTTCAACTCCATTACGATGGTTTAAACCAAATTAATCTATATCTATACTACGATAAAATACATTTTTAAGATAATATGCTAATTTTCAATCAATTTAGGACGCCCTACAAAAGGTTTTATGCATTTAGTACATTTATTTTATGCATAGTAGCGCGTACAGTACATTGTTGCCCTGCGTCTTTTGACAAACCATTGCATTCAATCTCTACTTAGCGACACAAATATTGCTTGATGTGTCTTATTATATTATATTATAATATAAGTGAAACTATTTAGTTTTATCTTATCATTTCTTTCATTTTTTAATCTTATTTAAATTTTACAATTTTGGTCAAGAACTATTGTTTACGTCAGAAACGGATGTCGTCGTCGTCACCATTATGTGGAACCATCATCATGTTGTGTATCCGCCGCGTCGCGCGATGCGCCTCTCAAGTATCCAAAAATAGCTAGTGTCAACCAAATTAGGGCTTCATACAAAACAAAATGACCTCCCTCGTCTGCTCACTGCCTCCCCATTACATTACAAAATTTTTATAGAAAAAAAAAAAAAAACCTTTTAAGCTTTAACATTGACCATCGCAGCCAACCGGCCAGCGTGCCTTCCATCGTCGACTGCTGTCGTCGTCAACAGTCCACCACCACTCTGTGTCTTCGTCCATCCATCATCTCTCTCTCAAGTAACTTTTCTCCAATCAATTTCCTAAACTTGTTGCTTCATTTCGCCTTTTAGTTTCTTCAAACTTCTTATATCATTATCATTTATTGCTACAATTCTTTTCATTCTTTGTTATATGATTATGATTGTTGTGTTTTTATTGTTTCAAAACATGATTTCGATTTGGGACTTAGGAGGTAAACTTCTAATTTCTTTTACTTATCTATAAGTTATAATCTATGATTTTGTTAGTATCTTTATGAATTTGAAATTGTAAATATGAATTTCGTGGTTTTTGCAATCTTGTGAATATGAATTTCATTATTATGTTATGTTAATGCCTAATGGAATGATAATTATGTGAAATCAAATTAAATAAATGACAATTTTTAGTAATGTTGTCAAAACAGAGATGAGACTTCACATTTAATATTATTTGCTTGTTCGTTTTGAAGAATCATAAGTGCTCTTTAAGTTGAAATTTTTGTTGTTCTGTTTAAAATTTACCTATCACTTATTTGAAATGCTTGTGGAATAATAAGTTGGATATCTTTTGTTTTGTTCTTTTTTAAAGGGTTGAATTTTGCTCTTCCTATAAAACGATGTGCGAGCACCGTAATTGTTGTCACTATATAGATGTTAAACCAGTGTCTTTACGAGTTGTCTGGTCGAACTCAACATGAACGATTCTTGCATTTATTTTGATGTCTTACTTGTGAGAAATTTGGCCTGACCCGACCCGACTCTAAAATTGTAAGGTTTGGTTGTGAGCATTTGACCACCAAAAAAAGGGAACCCATGGGAAAAAAAAATATTCAATTTTCATTGTTGATATGTTGTTTTTTATTTAAAATAGGATATATTCTTGTTGGTGATGGCAGTATACCTCTAAGTAGTTTTGAGCGATGATCTACAGTTCTTCGAAATTGACGAGAGCCGTTCTAGCAGCTAGGATGATTTCATCAATGATGATGTAATTTCATCTTTATTTTTTATTTTTTTGCATATTTGCTAGTTTCTATTTTTTCGGGCTAATATGGGATTTAGCTAAATTTATAGTGTTTCTTTTTTTAAAGTGGTCTGTAGGTTAAATGATTTCGATTTGGTAGGTTTTTAAGTTAATATGATGAAATGTTTCTAATTTTAGGGTTAAATGAATTGGGTTTTGGCTTATTGTGTTATAATATAACAATAAGTTGAAATGATCCATGTTTGTGGTAACCGTAACTGTTATCATCGAGGTGCAATTTGTTGAAGTGATCTGTTTATGTGGAAACCGTAACTGTTATCATAAATTTGATTATGGATGTGTTATGAATTTGATTTCAGAAAGTCAACGCGATGATGGAAGTATTGGACAGCCGGTGATGGTCTAATAGTGTGTTTTAAGAATTGATCGTATCTGATATGATTCGTCTTCATCGTTTCCGACTTCCCTGCGTCCATCATCCTCCACCTTCTTCTTCTTCTAATAATAATAATAATTACTGTTCAGAGTCCGGTAAGGAGCCTTTTACTTTAGACCCCCTATTACAGTCCTCCTTTGATCTGATCAGAAAACAACACTGGCCTGCTCTTCTATCCCTCACCAAATCTACAACCCCTGACCGCTTCCTCCAACAACTCTTCGATTCCAACGCCCCTTCTGACGTCGTCCTTGGCTACTTCAAATGGTCCCACCAACACTTTCACCTTCAACACTCTCTCCAACATTACTGCTGCCTCTTTTACATTTTAGCCAATGCTAAATGCTACAATCAAATCAGGTCTTTATTAAATAATAATAATAATAATCCCATTATTACCAAACACCCATCTTCCTCTATTCTTCTTATGCTTCACAGACTTTCCAATAACGTCTGTGCCAATTCCATCATTGTTGATTTGTTATTATTAGCTTATGTTAAACACTCCAAGCCTGACTTAGCCTTTGAGGCTTTTGACAGAGCGGGTGATTATGGGCTTAAGTTATCAGTTACTTCATGTAATCAATTGATAAGTTTGTTGGTCAGAGAAGAGAGGTATGGGCGTGTCGAGTTTGTATACAGGGAGATGGTCAAGAGGCGGGTCGCGCTTAATTTGGCCACGTTTAATATGGTGATCAACGGGTTATGCAAGGCTGGGAGGCTCTGTAAGGCGGAGGATGTTTTTGAGGATATGCAGGTTAGGGGAATCCTGCCTTCTGTGGTTACATATAATACGCTTGTTTGCGGATATTGTAAGAAAGGTGGGGCGGCGAAAATGTATAAAGCTGATGCCTTTATGAAGGAAATGGTTAAAAGGAACGTGTTCCCGAATAATGTTACGTATAATGCTCTCATTGATGGCTTTTGCAAGGCTGAGAATGTGTCTGCTGCTATGAGTTTGTTCAAGAAAATGCAAGGCAGTGGGCTGAAACCGGATGTGGTGACGTATAATTCTCTGATTAATGGGCTTTGTTGTTTGGGGAAACATGATGAAGCGATTGCTTTGCGGGATCAGATGGTTGACTTGGGTGTGAAGCCGAGTCTTGTTACTTACAATGTTGTAATGAATGGATTTTCAAAGCAGAAAATGCTAAAGAAATGTGAAGAGGTGTTTGACGAGATTACTAAGCAAGGCTTGGCTCCCAATGTGTATACGTATAATACTTTGCTTAATGCTTATTTCCAAGCTGGACGTTTGGAAGAGGCGGGTACGCTATACAAATCAATGTTAGACGGTAATGTTAGACCCAATGTTTCAACTTATAATTCCTTAATAGCGGGATATAGCAGGGAGGGAGATATAGAGGCTGTTAATAGGCTTGTGGATGACATGAAGGACAGAGATTTGAAACCTGATATTGTAACTTATAATATACGAATTGGTGCGTTTTGCAAAAGGGGGGAGACACGAGAGGCAGTTAAGCTTCTAAATGAGATGTCTTGCGGAGGTTTGATTCCTATTCAGCTAACATATAACACCTTGATATCTGGCTATTGTGAGGAAGGAAACCTAAGGGCTGCTCTAAATGTGATGACACGAATGGAAAAAGAAGGGAGGCGACCTAATGTTGCAACATATAATGTGTTGATCAAGGCTTTTTGTGAGAAGGGTAAGTTGGATGCAGCTAATGAGTTTCTTAACAAGATGCTGGAAAAGGGTTTGATACCTAATCATATGACATATGATATTGTTAGAGAGAAGATGATGGAGCGAGGATTTCTTCCTGATATAGATGGGCATCTCTATAACTATCCTCTTGCTTCTTGACCCATTTATGGGTTAACGGATTAATTTGGGTTGTACTTTTGGCTCTGAATTGGTAAAATGGGTGAAACTTTAAAGGATGGTCAAAATGAAACTCAATTTCCTATGTTGTTGGCCTGCAATATGAAAATCAATGATCCTAGTGCTCAGGAACTTACAACCTATCGAGGTATGAATGTGGATAATCATTCTTTGTTATTTCATATGGATGTCTTCGAATTTATAAATAATACCAACAACTACCTGGCCACCTCTTGCCTTAACCATGTTTGTTTGTTTCAAAGCAGTAAGATTTTATTTAATTTTTATAATATATCTTTAGACACAACCACGTAAAATTCGTGTGTTCTTTTTTTACTTTTTTCGTGTGAGGATGAAGTGATTCGAGTGTTTCTTTGTGGTGAATGACATGTGACATTCAATATCTTTTTTGTGAATTTGTTTTAAGGTGTGCTTATTTTATGATACATAGGTCACCGTGTGTGAGAGTGAATCTTGGCCTGTCTGGTTCCCCCATCGTTTTTTGGGCAAATCGAATGGTTTGCTGACCATGGGGATGGAACTCAGTTATGTTTAATTTAAACCTTAAGTGCTACCGAAACGGTTACAGATATTCATCTTTATAATTTTCCATCGATTTAAACACGTATCGACATTTTTTTTGTTTATCATGACCTTTTCTTCTAGTGTTATCTCAACGGATACCGAACGAGTTCTCTCCGCGTAGCGAGGGGTTATTTTACTAGCCATTATTAAATGATGGTAGACTTGTAAAAATTAGAATCCAATTTAATGTTTATGAAAATAGTAAATGGTTGTGAAAAGGGGAGGAAGTTAGATTTGAAATCTTTTGTGATTGAGGAGACATTATAAAAGTTCTTCAGAGAGAGTCTGGGTTGCTTTGATTTTGATTTGACGAAGGAGTTGTTATTATGAACCCTAATTTTGTTATCTGGTAGCCATCGCCACTGTTTCAATTCTGCAGAATTTTTTTTTATCATTCAGTTGCACTTTATGTAGAAATGTGATGCTTGTGGTACTCAAATGCAATCTGTAACAGGAGGACCTTCTTATTTCAGAGCTTTTACCATTTCAAAAATATAGCACCCTTGTATCGAAGGTCCTTAGCTGGATTCAAACTGTTGAACCGAAATGTACTCCACTTCCTGTTGTTATTCTGCAGGAAGGCCTTACTTTTTACTTTACATCAATAAGCAGGTATATACATATTCGATTCAACTGAAAGCCACTTTGATACATGACCCGTGTTAATAATTGTATAATGTAATACTTCAGGTAGATAATATTGGCAGTCAGATACTGTCAGTTGCTACATGACTGGAAGTTGATGGATGAGCTACGAATATTACGTGATGTATATTTGTTAGGCTCTGGTATGATGTTTCCTATCTAATAGCTGTACCATATAAGTTATGTTATTGCTTTGAGAAATTCTGAATGATTTGCAATCTTAATGGACGCAGGTGATTTACTGCAGCATTTCTTGGCAGTGGTACTTACAAAGCTGGATAAAGGAGAATCATGGGATGACGATTTTGAACTAAACACGGTGTTACAGGTACATGTTTGCTGCTTAATAGTTAATGTCAAAGAGCTTCCTTGTATATTGAAACACGAATCGTACTCTTTTAAGTGGTTCTGTATTTGCTTGTTTTAGAAGCTTCTGCTTGCAGCTGTCCGTTCGAAGTAGATATATGGAAATGGATTTGTCTATAAAATCTTTATTAGTTGCGAAAGCCTCTATTAGTTTGAGCTTTGAAAATTTATTCCATCAACATCTTTCATATCCTAAGGGTGGGATCTCTGTGTACGTTTAATGTTAGTTTAGTTGCTTACTCCAGGTTTACTCTTTTTTCACTTCTTAATTCCCATTCCATCACTATCAAGGTTTTGAGATCTGCTTTCGAAGCCTACGATATTGAAACAACTTTGTTGACATGTACAATCTGGTTTTAGCATGTACAAATATATGTATTGTTTTTTTATTAATGGTAATGTATGCTTCTTCTAAGTTTGATATTATATATCTTTCATAAGAGTACAAAATTAATGGATAGTAATTGTGAAACTTGGTTATAGATTGTCATTGGATAATACTAATATAGCATTTATGTGTCATGTGTTCATTTGTTATCTAAACTGAGGCTGGTATGCTTAATTACTAATTACTTTAGGAATCAATCAGAAACTCTGCTGATGGCACTTTTCTAAGCTCACCGGATTCCTTGGTTGTGTCTTTTACAAAAATGGATGGTCAGCAGACTAGTACATCATCATCATTTCTTGCCTCAAGTCCACGTAAAGCTCGTGCGCAGATGTCTGGAATTAATGACCTTGACTCTCTTAAATTCACATACTTGAACTTATTACATGTCTGGCAATGGAAACTTGATCACCGCTCCTGCTTCTGAGACTGTAATTTTTAAGTTGGCCAAGACCGTTTCAGTTTGAATAGCGACAAAGATCAGGCTTTCTGTAATCATATTCATTTACTCTATTGCTTGGTATCTATCAGATCATTGTGGGTGATCACAATCAAAAACATCAAACCTAGGCGAGGCTGCCACAGTAATAGGTTGTATATCACTAAGATACTCTTATTTGCCATTTTGATTTTGGCAATACATATGAATGTGTTGATTCTTAAACGCTTGTTATATTTAACATAGTTCATCATCTTATAATGCCCCTTAAACTAGTTGCACAAACCTTTGAGGCTTGAGTTATGTTTGTCATAATGGTGGTGAAATATAAAGGCTTCTATTTAAGCCAGTCTTGCTAGCAACTCCATATGCTAGATATTTCAATATACATGTTTGGGATGGGTTAAAATGAGAACTATGGTGAGTTGTGAGAACCATAGAAACTCACTTATTAACCACATATTTAAATTATTATTTTTTTAAATTATTTTACAATTTCTTTTGTTTTTTTTTTTAATTTATACATTTTTATTTGTTTTTAATTTTAATTTTTTAACATATCCTAACTTGACCTAAACCCATTATGACCCAAACCATCCTAACCCATACCCATCCGGATTTAAACTAATCTAACCCAACAACCAAAGCAATCTAACCCACCCATTTTGCCACCCCCTACCACATATCATAAACAAACCTACCTTTTGTTGACAATCCATACATATACAATACATGGTTTTTCAATTTAAGGCTATGAAATTTGGAATGAGTATCACTAATTACTAGACCTGGCAATTTCAACCCATTTGGTTGAGTTTGGGTTATTTTGGGTTTAAAATTTGACTTTGTGGGTTGAAATGGGTTTAGTATAATTTTCAAGGGGGTTAGGATGGGTAATTTTAATTGTAGGATATAAGTAAGTGGGTTAGGATGGGTAAATTCAAAAATACAAATGGGCCAGGATGGGTATTTTTAGATAACCATATACAAATTAAATTAAAACTCACCCAACACCAAAAACGTTAATGCCTCAGAGAAATAAATGTCATTAAAAACATAAAAAAATATATCTTTTGCATTTGTTGATAACCCGGTCGGTTCGAAACTGTTCAGGTCGTTAACGGGACGACCAGGTAGAAACAACACGGGTCGTTAACGAGACCGATCTCAATTTTACATAAAAAGGTAAACTTATTTTACAAGTATTCGATTGATCTTTTTCTTTGTTTAGAGGTAAAATAAGTTAGAATTATTATTATTATTTTTAATTTTTTAACATAATTTCCTTCTTTCATTCCCGGACAAAGAAAATTACATTAAGATAACAGGCAGACGGGCAACAAGCTGCGCCGCTAACCCTTTCTGAATAGCAAATCCTAATCTACTAAAAACGTAACCCTGCCCACCCGAAGCCGAGACACTACTATGAATAACCCGTTGTACCCTGGTCAGGAAACGGGTAGCCTCTGGTGCCAATTATTATTATTATTTTTTTGAACGACTAATTGGAATTACTCACAGATCAGTGGAGTATCATCGTGCCACCAGTGTTACCATGTGATCAAGATGCCACTGGGCTATAATGCCGTTGGCAAAATAAGTTAAAGTATCTTGGAATTATTATTATTAGACCGGTGGGTGTGGTGCCGCCCCCATACCCATGCCGCCCCACCACCTGTTTGAAAAATAATTTTGGCCCGGCATCACCGGCAAAATTTTGCCACCCACGCCGCTCCAAAGACAATGTCGCCCCAAGGGGATGGTGTAGAGAGGCCCGGCATAGCTATGCCCCCATGTGCCGCCCCCAGACCCTTTGGTCTTATTAACTTAAAATATCTTGGGTGTTCGTGTGGAGTAAAGTCAGTAAACTACAAATGTGAGTCATGTGAACCACACCTTTATGACTCCGCTAAATCGCGGGATTACCATTCATTTCCTTCCAGCTGTCGCTTCTACCAACAAAAGGCCCCACTGCTTATTTTTTTTGTAACTTTTAAGCACCACATTTTACTTTCTATTATGCCCCTTATGTTTACTGATATTTTCAACTTCACCCACCATCTTTTTTGAAGTAGTAAACTATGAATTAACCTTTAACCTAGTTACGGGTGCAAATGAGCCGAGCTCGACTAGCCTCGAGCTCAACCTCAAAAAAACTTATGACAGCTCGCTTACTATCTATTATTTAATATATTAGATACAAATAATAGGCTCGGAGCTCAATAAATGAAGCTCAGCTCAAGCTCGTTTAGTAAACAAGCTTAAATGAGGGGGTAAACATTAATAAAACTAATATTACACTAAGGCTTGATGAGTCTGACAAGCTTTACATGCAATGCTCGAGCTTGGGCTCGATTAATAAACGAGCTTTATTTTAAGCTCAAGCTCGGTTTTAGCTCGATAAGGCTCGACTCGTTTCAAGCATTTTACCCACCCTACCCACCCCCACCCCACCCCCAAAAACCTAAACCTTACAAACTAAACTAAAAAAAACTAACTCTAAAAGCTAAACTAAACCAAAAAACTAAACCCTAAAGCTAACCGGACATTTACTACACAGGTGCATTAGAAGTCGCCTATTTTTTATTTTTTCTATTTATTTTTTTCTGAACCGGGATGACGTGGGAAAGAGAAGCTCCGAACAAGATTTTTGGTTTTTAACTTAAATTTTGAATTATGATTTTTTTTATTTTTTTTTAATTTAAGTAGGAGTTCTCGAGTTCTCTCCCTAACTATGAGTTCTCAATTGAACTTTCCCCTATATATATATATATATATTTATATATAGTTCAAAATCCCTTTAAGCTTGGTGTCGGTATCAAAAAATACCAATAAGTGAGCACCGAATTAGTACCTAATTTCAATCGGCACGGTAAATTTGGTACCTTTTTTTTGTACCGGTACCAAAAGGCTCATCCCTATTTCTACTCATGTAAGAACCCTTAATTCAAACTGTTCTTCGTACATTCAAACCGAAGTTTTACAGTAACATGAACATGTATGCTTTTAAAACTTTCAGGTGAGACACTTTTAAACTACGATATCCAAGAATATATCATTCATCATTTTGAACGACCAACAGATATTAGCTCAACCATCTAGGTAAATCATTGACGAAAGACCACCCACACAATGCGTACACAAAGAGCTCTAAATCTAATGACCAAGCCCGCCTACCATTCCAAGGAAAAATCAGTGTCAAAAGGGCCACTCTAATAAAATCTCCAACCCACCTAGAGCAAATTGCACCAAATAAAACTAAAACCCACACCCGAAGCTATTCAAAACTAAATAGTAAATACCACCACCATCTTTTTCTGGGTAAATTGTAAGCCAGAATTACAAATAGGCAAAACTTGAGGGTGTTGACTATAAATAACTCCCCTATTTTTTAACGTTAGTGCTTCCATTACATATGCCCTATTATTTCCTTACACTGAAAACCCTGATTTCTGTCAGCCCCTCATCAGCCGCCACGCCACGCCACGCCATGGCCGTACTATCACGGCTGAGAGCCGCCGCCGCTCCTCTCCGGCTAGCCGTCAGCCGCCGCTCATACGGTTCGGCGGCTCAGCTCCAGTACGATTACTACGACGACGATTATTATTGTCACGACAGCCAATCAGAAATGGAAGATTCTCTCGGATCCGTTTCGGGTCGGGGCGTCCAATGGGTTGTTATGGGTGACCCGTTTACCAACAGGCAAATGTACGCTGAGAAGCTCTCACAGCTCCTTAAAGTGCCTCATATTTTCTATGGGTAGTTTAGTTCGTCAAGAACTTAATCCTAGGTCTTCTCTTTATAAACAGGTTTGTTTTATTATTATTATTATTATTATTTTTATTATTATTATTATTCATGGTTTTGTAAATGGGTTTTTTAAATCTTGTTGTTTTATTGTGAAAGTTTGTGTTTTTATGGAATTTTTTTTGTTAGGTTGTGTGAGACTAATTTATTGTTTTTTTTTTAATTTGAATGTTGGGTTAGTATATTGAACAATTGGGGTTTATTATTGTGTGGGTTTATTTGAGTTTTATGAGTTTGTTTATTAAATTATTATGATAATAATTTATTGTTGTTGATCTAATTTTAGTGTCAATTTATTGTATTGGATAATTGGGATGTATTATGTAGGTTTGTTTGAGTTTTTATAAATTTGTTTGTTAAATTATGATACTAGTTATTATTGGTTTATGATCTAATAATTTGTGTTTTTTAATTAAAATTAGATTGCGGATGCTGTGAATCAAGGCAAGCTTGTGCCGGAGGAAGTGATATTCGGTTTGTTATCGAAGAGGTTGGAAGAAGGGTTCTACAGGGGTGAAACCGGCTTCATTCTTGATGGAATTCCTCGAACACGAACGCAAGCTGTAAGTTCAGATTTTCTTGATATGTGTTAGATTTCAGTTCTTGATTTGTGATGTTAATGGTTGTTTATTTCCAACAGGAGGTTCTTGACCAACTTGCGGATATAGATTTGGTCTTAAACTTTAAGTCAACCGAAGCGTGTTTGCAGAAGAAACATTTGGGACATTACCAAGATATCCATAGTGTGCACAAGTCGATGGTACGCTCAATTCTAAGCTTGATGAATAAGTAGCCTAAATTTTGAGATTTATATGTGGATTTTTTTTAATTTTTTTTGTAACTTTACTCGCAGAACAAGGCATTGGAGGACTATTACAATAAGCAAAAGAAGCTTTTAAATTTCAATGTGGCTGGTGCACCTGGAGAAACATGGAAAGGACTGCTTGCAGCTCTTCATCTTCAACATGTAAATGCTCTCAGCTCTTCACAGAAGTTGAGTGTATAATTCTTGCAGTTTATGTCCGGCGAAACAATATACAAGTATTACGAGTGTAATATAGTTTTGTGGATTTAGCATATGCTAATATATCCTGAGTTACAATTTTCAAGATAATAATTTTCTTTGTTCATTTAGTCCGACCCGAGTGTTGGTATCATGTAATCTGTAATGTAGTCACAGACATGACCGAGAACTATATTCGGTATATCAATTTTGTGCCTTACATAATTTCTAGTTTGCCTTTTGTTTATTTATCAGAGTATCTTCTTATTTTTTACATTTTAGTGGAACATGGTAGAAGAGATTTCTAGGCTAGATCAGGTCACCAACTTTGGATGGCTGTGCAATGTACCTAGTATTGGTTAGTATGGCTAGCCCACTTGGCTACTCTGGCCATTAACTTGGTTTTAATATGATGGCACAAAAGTCAATGACATTGAATTGACTATAATGCGATTAAATATTATGCCTACTTTCATGGAAATGTACAAATATGCATTGACCAAGAGTCGTCTTTGGCGGAAGATGGAATCCAGGGCTGGCAGTTTAGACACGAACACGATAACCTGACACGAATCTAAACGATTTTAACAGGTTTCGTGTCTATAACAGGTCGACACGTTAAGACCTGTTTACTTTCGTGTGGTGTTTACCTGTTTCGTGTTCGTGTCTTAACAGGTCTTAACGAGTCTTATCGTGTCTTGTCGTGTTAACCTATTTTACTAGGTGTTCCTTATCGTGTTAACCTGTTATACACAGGTTCGTGTTTGAAAAAAATGGCACGATTAGATTTCGTGTTGTGTTCGTGTTTATAGGTTTCGTGTTCGTGTCTTAACAGGTTCGTGTAACCTGTTATGCGAGGCCTAATGGAATCCCCTAAAAAGTGTGTATTTGTTTGTAGCTTTACTTAAAAGGGTTGCCTTTCATTTTATAGCAAAATTCAAGTCTACAACAGATTTTGTACCAAAGTTGTAGGACCAAGCTTATATGGGTCAAACATTAGCTTTACTTTTATGCACGCGTAAACTAAGCCTTGACTAGTGTGATGAGCGAAATGTTTGAAGATTGTATCTGCCCTCTTGATTGAAGGCGTTAATGTATGAAACGGATCAGCTTGAAAGTAGAGATAAATCAAAGCAACACATATATGATATACATGTCTCGAGCATATTTATGCGGTGTTGGGCCGAAGACCGAGATACATTAAACGAAACTTAGACAAAAGTTTGGTTACGCGTTTAGTATTTGTTTTTGAGTTTAGAACTTTAGATAATTAGTTTTAGCGTTTAGAGTTATCGGTTGAGGGTTTATTTATTGGCTTAACTAGTATTTGAGTATAACAGGTTTAGAATAGATTGGGTTAGGTTTAAATACCAAGTAAACCTGCTAAAGTTGCTGCAATTAGGTGTTATCAAATGCCAAGTAAACCTACTCAAGTTGCTGGTTTCACATCCAAAATTATGCTAAGAGCCTTACTCATATAGCGCACGTAAAATTACATAACTGCACATAACATACATCATAGGAAGGCCATTACAAGTTATAACTTGATAGTTTATAATATTTGTCTTCAGAGTTGGTAAATAGGCAGCTAACACTCGATAACAAAACATGATCTGCCCACTTATTCCATATGTGATATGCTTGTAAATATTTACATCCGTCTTTGATCCAACGGTTTTCATGTCTGTCAGAAACTACTCATTATTAATCCATACCTCCTTAAGGAGTTTATATCGAATACTACTATGGCTTGTTGTATCCTTTGGTCTCCAGATTGTCTTCGATGTAGCACGTGATCCCCAAGAATTGTCGATGATCGCAGTCAAGGGTGAACTCAATTCATCAAGTTCATCGTCACTTGTGTTTGACTTTCTCATAATTGACCCACTGCGGGTCAACTGAGTTCTGCCCACACCATCTCCTAGTATGTGTCTGATTGAAGATGCAGATGGTGCGCGATATACAACTGAAGCTGCTGCACAGGGGAGACTGCTGACACAATCTTCACTACTCTCAAATGAATCCTACGAAAAAATATTGACCCAGAAACCACGTCAACACTTACGATAATTAACACATCATATCCATCATTAGTGAAACCTTTTATCACATCTTCGTAATATAAATGAGATCCACAAAATAACTCTTAAATGCATGCTAGGGTTTGTTTCAATCTACATGTTCATAAATTATAAAAACATAATTGCATTAAAGAATAATAATCCTGCAATTGCATTGAGTGGATGAACTAACCTCTGAATCTAGGGCTTCAAGCACCATCACAGGGATCGGGTCCGGGCAAAACTCATCCGGGACGAAGGTATCAAGTATCTTTTTTATTAAAGGTGCACCAAAAGCAGGACACACCTTCAAAAAAAAAGCAATTAGGTTTGTAAAGGAGTGACGGAAAAAATGTTAATTTAGCTTCAGAAAGCAAACCTCTTTTCTAACTGTGCTACTTAAAAGCATATCCTTGGGAAGCATCATGAGGTCACTCAATGCATTGAGCAGATGAAAAGATTTGAATGATGCGTCATCTTTTGATCTCATGTCATCATTCTCGTCTTCAAACATGTCATCGTCGTCAATACCAAATAGATCGGTCAGCCACCTTGACCAGTTTCCTATCTGTATTTGACCAAAAGAATACACATTAACCAACACTAAATAACATGCTAAAAAGTGACATATGAAACTGTTAAACTTAATTTTACTGACCGCATTCTTAAGTTGTGCACCAGCACCGAAACTTGCTTTCCCTGATGAAATAGGAAGCACTCTTGCATCACTGATTGGGTCCGATACAGGGTCAGTTGGAACATCATCAGCAGATTCACGAAGAATTGCGTTAAACATAGCCACGTCTAATCTAGCCATACACTGTTCCATAACCTAATAAGAAAAGAACTGCACTATAAAGCACATGTAAACCAGTTGATGATATAAAGTAAAATACTTTTAAGTTATAATGAAGTTACCAATCTAGAAAGAACAGGCAAGCAACCACAATCATGTCCTTCAGCTCGAACAGGGCAAATTCTTTCACATGCATCCATGAAAGCAGTCTTCCAAAGCTCCATTGAGAAGTTTGCTTGTTCTTGACTACGTGGAGTGGATGTTTTTTTAGAGGATTTACTACATTCAGAATCTACAATTCGTACGATAGCTTTTGCAGCTGCAGATTGCATATACGGAGTAAGAGTCTGCAAAAATTCAACAAGGAAATCAAGTTAGATATATATATATATATTCTCTAATGTCAGTCATCAGGTACGGCCGTTTGGGTTGATTTGCGTTATATTTAATAACAGTTCAATTGGGTAAAAAGGTTAAAAACGGATCAAATGGGCTGAAAGTCTCTTTAAGTATTTCCATACATTTACAACCTCCTAAATCATTATACTAAAAGTTTAAAATTTAATATCTGTTATTGTAATAAAGCATTTTAATAACTAAAAAAGAACAAAAAGTGTGCGTCAGCCGTCAGGTCAACGCAACACACTCTGGTATGCACCAAAAATTCTCCATTTTAACCTGAACCCATTTTGCCACATGTAACCCTCGTAACAAAATAAAATCTTAATGAAAAAATGTGATTACGCAACAACCTGCCACCATACTGACTCGATAATTCGTGAAAAGATCCAAGATTCAACTTTTTCCAGGGCCGAGGTAAAATTACAAGGGTTTTCCCACTCGTTAGGAATTCCATGAATACCGGTTCTACCCTCCTTTAAAGAAGACTCTTTCTTCCACTTGTGTGAAGATTTTATGTCATTATTACCCTTGATACCCCTTTTTTTGCTTGAAGAATGTGCTTTGTGCTCTTGCTCAAAACTAATGTATATGATCGCTCTCAGTACGACACAGTTTGACATCCAGAAAGTCAACCTATGATAAAAAAACATAATTATTTATACAATATCCACGGTATTTAAAGAATTTGTTTTGTTTACAACGAAGTACCTTGGAACATCATTTCCGCAAGCTTTTGCAACCAAAATCAATCCTGAAACAATACTTCTTGCTGAAGTTGCTCTCCTGGATTGAGAATTCTCTTTACATGCATGCAGGTACAGCCTAGAAAGACGCCTAGCTGGCGCATGAACTTTACTAATTGAACTCCCGTGTTCTGCAACTATTGAGTAAAGACCAACTTCGATAGCAGCAGCTTCTCTAAGCTCACCTTCAAGACTTTGTACTTTGTTCTCCAATTGTTGCAACTTGCTAACATCTTTGACTTTTTCTCCAATCTTACTAGACCTCCAAGATCCATTGTTATAGCTGGAATCCAACGGGGAACCAGTGGATTTCACCTTTCTAAATCGATCGCCACTTACGTTGGGCTCATGATCTCCCATAACTTGACCTTTATGTTCATTTTGACTTTCGTCTGTTTTTAATAACTGTTCACCAACCACATCACTGACCCGTGATCCCATGGCCTTTACAGAGCCCGTATCTTCATCTGTTTCAGCCACTGATTCACCAACCGATTTTTGAGGATTTGAACTCGCGCTCGTCTTTAAGGTCACAGATGCTGCAGCCGTGGAAGACTGTGAGGAAACATCATCATCAGTAACGGAAATACTCTCGGTTTCTTCACCATGTTCCTCATTCATTACAGACTCAGAAGAATTTCTATCCATTGACACAGATCTCACACGGTTATTCTTCTCAACCGCTTCAATCTTCAAAAACAACATCGGTTGAATCGTATTACTAAAAGCCCTCTTGCAGTTCATAGGCACACTAATCACCAACCCATCTTTCACAACACCATACTCCGCAAAGTCCACAACAGCAGTCGCCAACAGCTGACCTTTCGCACTCTTATCCCTCCGCGGTTCATACATATTAAACTCTATACAATTCTTCAAAAACACATCACCGTCTCCAGCCTTAATCGACATTTCTCTCAACAATGTCAAATTAAGTTTAAAACATTCATTAAACTCAATTCTACCATCACCAACACCAGAACCAGAACCAGAAACCAGTAAAGGCGTCACCGCTTTAGTCGTCCCGGAATTTTTTTCACCATGTTCCCACTGAATCAAAGCGGAACGAATCGTTCTCAACGACTGCGACGGAGGCCATGGCTTAACTTCTATAATATCAATTACATAATTAAGTTGAACAGATGGGCTTCTCTTGATCTTAGTTTTCACACCTTGAACCATTTTTTGGTTTTTGTATGTCTTGCAAATGCTATGGAATCACAATAATCTTTAACCTAGATCATATAAGTATCACAATTTAAGCTAACAATTAACAAAGAAACAAGCAAACAAACAGAAACCACAAAAAAATGCAAAATGTCTAGCTCATAACATATTATATGATCAAGATTCAAGAAACAAGATAAAAATCAAAACTTTATGTAAATAATAATCAAAATAAAGAAACCCAAATCATCAAATTAGATAAAAACCATCAAAAGGGGTGAATAAGCACAGGTAAGGTAGTGTAACAATGAGTGAAAATAGAGGAATAATGAAGAATACAAGAACCCATTAGCAAGAAAATTGCAGTTAATAAGATAATTGCAAGGGTGAATGATGAGGGGCTTACATGAAATGAAGCTTGAAAGAAGGGGAAGCTGTGAAGACAGGGAAAAGTATGGTGTGAGTAGAGAGGATGATGACTTATGAGCAGAGAAAGAAAGAGAGAGAGGGGTGTGAGTTTTTGAGCTAAAGTTGTGAATTAAAAAGACAGGAACATTGTTCTGTTAATTTATGTCCTTCAAGTTCTTGTTTTGGGCAAAAGAGGACTACGGTTAGAAACTTTAAACTAAGTTGAATGTAATGGGTCAATACGTTTTAACATATTTGTTTTTGGTGTACAATGATTGAAAATTAGTGACAGTTTGCCCTAAAACCAAAGAAAACTAAACCGTGAACAATCTGATTGAAGGGATAGGGAGCCTAATCCTTGCGCGGATGGCATCCCTATCCCACTTTCCAATAATTCAGACGCTAACACAATAGCGCGGATAAGGCTCTTGTGTTAACACAGGAACAAGAACCGCGAAACAAGCATCTTCAGAAGTCTTGCCTTGACCCGCGAATCTAACTCCGCGCGTGACGACAGGTCACGCGCAACATAACTTCATCCACAATACGTCACTTCAGAGGAATCTTCGTGCGTACTCCTACGCCGGAATATTCGTCAAATCTCAGCTTTTAGTACGAGGTACGGACGATCAGGAATGAAGAAGATTTACTCAGATCTGGGCAGGCTTAGCGCCAACTAGTTGGCGACACGTGTCAGGAGTGGCCCAACAACCACTGATGGGAATAGTGACATGACCGTTTCCATGCTTCCACCATGCTGCTGTCTACAGTACTGGTCAGGGTACTGTGCAGACATGCTTACCTGCAGCCAAACGTCACGTCAGACGCCAACAGGTAAGTCAACCATGCTGTGTCAGAGTGAAGCGTCGTCTGCGCCTAATCAGGAGGCGCCACGTGTAACTTTTGCAGGCCAACTCCAACTTTCTCTCACATCAGCATTAATTGTCACCTGGACTCCCGCCATTTTCATGGGCTGAAGACATCTGGGCCTGGTCAAGGCCCAGATCAGTTGCAAGACTTCATGGGCCGCCTCACCTGACCTATATTTTCTCCTATAAATAGAAGACTTCATCTCTTTTGCAAGAGATCGGTTTTTCACAGACATTACACATGAGAATTAGCTTAAAGAAAATACTTGTAATACTTTTGTAATCTTCTAAGTAATAAAGATTTCTCTCTTCACAGTGGACGTAGATCACTCTTGACCGAACCACTTACATTCTTGTGTTCTTACTTTCACCACACACACACACTTGTTTTATTACTGTATTGTGTTACGGTTAGTCTATCGGTGTGAGCAAAGGATTGTACCTGAGTGAACACGTGTATTAACCAAACGGTGATTATCCACTGTTATACCCGTTGTTTCTTTTCTTCACTGATTATAAAAAAAATAATAAGAAAAAGCTTTATGTATTGTAAAAAAAAAACTTTAAGTTTATGTATTGTAAAAAAACTTTAATAAACTGATTCCTTTGTTTTAAAAGTTATAATAACATTCAATAGATAGGTAAAGCATTAAAAGGTATTGACAATAATTATATGACTTTGGATACTTTCTAAAGTAGGTACAAACACTTATCCTTGAGAAGATAAGGGGGTCATGTGGTCATGTGCTAAACTAGAAGGGGTAGAACGTATGAACATGGAACATGGAGTTGTGACAAGAGGGTAGTTGAAAGATATTAGTGTTGTATGAGTAAGGTTTACTCGAGTGTGGAAGAACGTGTAACGCACGCTCTAACTACTCCAAAGCAAGTGTCGGTGTGTACCGTAGATTAAAGGCCGGTGAGCGTTTGGTGGAGGTGGGCGCGTGGGTTATGTTGAATTCACCGACGCGCATATATATGCTGTTTCCAACCCAATAATGGGTTCCCGCTAAAATATTTCACGCTCATCCTAAACTATTTGTCTATTTGTGATTATCTACTTCTACTCCAAAGCAAAGCGACGGAGTATCATCATATTCGGTCAATGGTACTCCATTACTAGCGCGTTAATATTGCCGTCGGTAGTATTGGTAGGGGTTCCGTAGATCATTTCCGTTAGATACTTCACGGATACTGTGTTTTTTTTTTTAATTTGAAATAAAAAACATAAAGAAAGACGTAAAACATAATTTCATTAAATATTAAACATAATTAGATACCTCACTGACTGTTTGTTGAGAACAGTTTTAATGCAATTAATTTTATTTGACTTTGGTGGTGGGACGGTTGTAAAATATTTAAACCGTGTAAATTTAAAAAAAGTTTAGATATGTATTTAAATAAAAATAAATAAAAGAATTAGTGGAGTGTGGCTTTTAAAACTGTGTTTTAATGAAATGATGTAACAATACAGGATTGATGTAAATCAGTGAAGTTAGAAAAAATGAAGGTTGCACCCTCCCCCAATAAACCATATTTTATGTGGACTTTTGCCTATTTATTACAAAAGGACAACATTTCGTCCACATTTATGTGGAATGTTATTAGTGGCGGATCTAGAAATTAATTTCAGTAATAACGTTTTCCATTTTTTTCATTTTAGTGTTAACGTTTTCCAAATATCATAAAAAAACAAATTTCCCACTAATTTTTCATTACGCGCGCGAAGTTGAGTAGCAACGGACGCGGCACCTAGCTTCAAGCTAGGTCCGCCCCTGACTGTTATATATAGTTATTATTATATTCTATAAAATTAGTAAAAAAAACTGAAAAAAATATATATTATATTATATATAAAAATTAAAATGAAAAATATCTAAAATATACTGTAGATAGTATAAAAAATAATTAACAAATAGTAAATGAGTGGAATAGGGAAGAACTTGAGCTTGAATACATATTTACAAGCTGAGGTCAAACTAAACTCAAAATAGAAAAACTATTTACAACCCGAGCCGAGGCCAAACTAAACTTAAGTTCAAGCTTGATCAACTATTTACTGGTTAAGCTCGAGCTTTAGAAATACAGCTTGAACCAAGTTTGAGCTCAAACTCTTGTATTTTAAAGAAGCTTAAGCTCGGCTCAACTTGCTTACACCCCTAAAATAAATAAATAAGTATTCAAACGAAGTGATGGTATTTATTTTGCTAATTATATCTTGAAGGATTGAAACTAACCTCTTTGGGGTGTTTGGGATTGCGTTTTGAAATGAATTTTTAGATTATTATGTTTTGAAAACGCAAATAATAAGTTTTTAGTGTTTGGAGTAGAGTTTTAAAATAAGTTTTTTAACTTTTTAAAACACAATAATCTAAAAGCAGTTTCACGCCTACTTTCCAAAAACGTGTAATCTACTATGAAAAATCAAATCCCAAACACCCTCTTACATAGATGAAAATAACCTTACCACGCGATGTTAATGAGTAATAAGTTGGTGTCGGTTAATTTCAAAAATTTTAACTTAAATCCTTACATGATTAGATTTTCTAATTATAGTAGATGCAATTAAAAATGAATTAAGTATTGTGTCGACATTACTTACATTTACACGTTTAAAACAACAAATATATACATATATATTATTTTTTTGGATGCCGAAGTCAAAAGGTTGATCCTAGGAGAATCTAATAAATTAGTTTTATTTATAAAACAAAAAGAAAGATAATTTGCATCTATATATTTTGGTGGAACAAACATATGAATGTTGGGTGCTACTTAAACATCGATCTGGTGGGGTGTCTCAGTGATAGAGGTTCAAACTGTCTACGTCACAATTCTTAGGATATAAGATTTCATACTTTGATTACATCTAACATGAAAACACTATCATAGATTAATCATGTTATTTTCAATTATAAGATTCATTTTTTCTACACATTATTCAAACATTTCATTAGTTATAATTTACTCAACAATAAGTTTATACAACACCACCCTTGCTCACCTTCAAAAACACAAAACGAAAAGCCATGCTGAATTTTCGTCAAGTTTTATCCAACCTCGAGCGAACAAAAACTCTTTTGATCTACATTTTCCGGCCAATCCTGATATTACACTTGCAAATTCATTAGTCTTTTGACTCTTTGCATTGAAAAATAAGAATAAAAATAAGATATAAGAAATAAACTTTACCAGTTAAAACATAATCTAGCAACACCCATCCTTCTACTTCTGGTCCAAATAAGAATCCAAATATGCAATCACAGATTCGGCTGCTTCGCATCCGGAGGATATTGCTTTCCCAACAGAGAGCCCTCCTTTGTGGTTACCTAATAAATTTAGAGTTAATTGTCATGAAATACCAGCATAGTTATCTCCTAGTTCCATATTGGTCAATTATATTTTACTAAATTTTAGTCATTAAACTCAATAAAAGTGTTCCATTTTCATCTTTTTTAATGTCAAAATTTATTATCCTACTTTCTCAAATGTTCCACATGTAGGGCTGTGCAAAGGGTCCGGAAACATGTGACCCATTAGAGAAATACCTAACCAGTATCTATCCCTCTGTAAGTTATAATAGGTCAAAATTGCCACCTCTACTCATCAGCATATGATTTGTCCATTTTTATTTTCAAGACAAAACATGTTACCTGCATAAAAGTAACCGGGTAGCTCTTTTTCCATCTTCTCAATTGCTTCAATAACTGAACCATAGTCGCGCCCATACAATGGAAATGCTTTGCTCCAATAATAGTGACTGCAATCAAACTCACAACTCCATAAGCCATATTTACATTGTGTATATATATACTATGTACCTCAAGACTTTAATAATTTCTTGTTACATTTTAGCAACTGTTTCAGTTCATGATAGAAAACTTCAAGTTGCAAACAATTTTTTTTTTTTTTTGAACGGCTAATTTTTAACTCCAGTTATAATAATCCTCTTGTCTCAAGTAAGACTAGAACCCAACACCTCTTGGGTGAGGGACATACACCTTTGCCACTAGACCAAGCTAGTGGTGGTTAAGCAAAACTTTGTTTAAACAGATAAAAAAGACCATAGGTAGCCAAGTGGTTACATTTCTTATTCTAGCAAAAAATTACTGTTAAACTGAAATAGTGTTGTGCCCTTACGTTAGAAATTTTGGCTCCCCTTCTGTTCCAAGCAACTGTCTGAGATCAGAAGTTACTATCTGCTTCAACTCGTCCCTGATTTTGCAAATTTTCGAGTTAAAAGTTACAACATATCCTCTCTAGGAAAGTTTCCAAGACCTATTTGTCAATTAACATCATTATGAATAAATTGATTTTACAACAATTAATTAGTAAAGACTTTTTTTACTTTGTCTTTAGGAAGGCTATCATAAATTTTTAACATATGCCCAAAAAATTAATTAGAACTTGAGTTAAGTTCACACTACAATTTTAAGGGGAAATATGGTGATGAATGGTGAGCAAGCCTGACTACCTCGAAGCTTTGGCCAGTTCTTTGTTTCGACTACCCCCAACAAAGGTGGTGTAAAGGTACACGTCTTCTGAGGCCCGATCTGGAAACATCATCGAAGAGAAGAGGGTGCCTGCATAGCAGATTTTTGCTATGGTGTCACTGTAAACAAATGAAAAACAATATCGGAGAACAGAATCAAGCTTCACCTAGTGTCCTCAAACCATTTTCCTGCTCCTTGGCAGGAACAAGAACTCCGAAACCCTCAAGAGGCTGCTTCACGTTTTCTTTCTTGAAAGTGGAGATTATTACTGATATTGGCAAATAACTCACCTGTATTATAAAAACGAAAAGCTAAGAAATGACACTAAAAATATTTCACAATTTAATTGGATGACAATGTTAAAAGCTGTTTTCTCTACTAAGTGTTAGATTTGATAGAACTAAAACTAATGCTTCTGTAGAGAAAAAAACATACCTCTGGAATAAAATTAAGCAGAAACGGACTTCCTGTCTTTGTAATCTTCATTTCTTTTACATTGTTAAGTGGGGCCTGATTGGGGAACATTTTCTTTGTCAGTTAAAATTACTCAAGATTAAAAAAATTCCCATCCCATGTATTAATTCATATCTACCCCCACAAACTTTTAGAGATCCAGATACTACCAAGAGGATACAGAATAAACTTTAAAGATACAAAAAACTATCTTCATCAAGAATGCAAGAAATTAACTAACTTTATGTCACTGATAGTAAAAGATTACCCAATGAAGGCACTCACAGTCATGATCACAGCATCAAAAGATTGCTGAAATTGTTTGTTTTGATCTGGAGCACAATAAATTGACCAATTACCAACCGCATTATCATCGCAGCTGTAGGACATTTCAAGCACCTTTGATTGAAGATTAATTTCATTGGGTCCAATCTCTTTGCTTAGTGCATCAGTGAGTGTCTGCATAACAATAAAGCATGAATAACCCAAATAACATCTGTAATTAATTAAAAAGATAACAATAACTAAATTTAGGGGCTTATCTAGATCAGTAAATCACCCTCATCTTACCTGCATCCCACCAAAAAAAGAAAAAGAACCACGCCTACGTTTGCTGTTTCCAGAAGGTTTCCTTTTCCCACCTCTGGAAGATACCATAGACTGAAATGCCCCAGAAATGATTGAACCAAACCTGAATTAAATAGTTGTAAGTATTCAATTGATTTTAAGTCTTAAGAAATAAGTGGTCAAAAGTCATTATTCCACAGATCGTTTGAAGAATGAATTACTACTGTTTGTTACAACCATACCTTCTCTCTAAATCCCATAGCTCAGGAAATGCATGACGCATCTGTGTGGAAAAGTAAAGGAATTCAAGCAACATATTAAACAGTTTTAAGGTCGTTAATGTAAAGCAGCAATGTATATTTCTCCAAAAAAAATTTGGAGAAACAATAGTTACTCACAGAGAGGGATTCAGGATCTCCACCGCTTGTACCGCAACAACTGGATCAATGAGATACTCAACAACCTTAGATAAGCAGGTCAAATATTAATAACTATGAGAAACAGAATTAGAACAGAAAAAAAAAACATTATGTAGAATATGCAAACACCTCCTTCCCAAAATGACGTTGAAAGAATCCTCCAACACTGCAAAATAATTGTTATGAACCTAATGGCATGTACCGAATATAACTACTTCAAGCCGATGAAATGGAACAAGGCTATGTATTTTACCTCTCTGGTCCGTCGGTTGACTTTGTCTTCTTCCATAAAATGGCTCTAAAAGAATTTGAACCTGTAAAAGTTCCAAACAAAACCGATAATAATCACATGCACTGATGCACATTAATAAAAAATCTTCAACTTTTGAAAGCAAGTTAAAAATACCATGGGGGATAAGTGAAACTGTGAAACAAATATCAAAGCATCGTAGAACATCTTTATTTATTTTATGACATTTTGCAAGACTGCACCCTTAACTCAAAGGCAGCGTAACTCGTGTCGATTTTGGAAACCCTTTTAATAGACTATACTATATATGTTAACTTATTGAGAGTACTAGATATATGATATTAGACTTTGAGATCATCTCATCAACGGGAAATAGTTTTTACTTTTGTTAGGATTAAGTGGCGCAGCGGAATAACCGATTCACAACGAACACGCAATAACAACCGAGAAAATATAAAGCACGACACACGAACACGAGAATTTTACGTGGTTCGGTTCCAGTGGGGAACCTACGTCCACGGGCTGCAACTAGGGATTTATTATTAAGCTCTGACCACTATTACAATTACATAGATAGGATATATATAGAGACTAATCTAGGGTTTAGGCTTGGTGAACAAGAAAACCTAAACGGGCTTTCTAAACATCCAATGAAACAAGCCCAATAGCAATAACTAGCCCAAGGACTTCACACCCAACAATCTCCCACTTGAAGGCCTTGCGATAAACACCAAGTCCGCCAACAAGCACAAAGCAATCCATGTCTTCAGTAATCCGTAAAGTTCAAACACACACAGGAACAGAAGTCTTCCAGGTCCAGCTCCCAAGAACAAACCAAACTTCAAACCATGTATCCCCAATCAACCTAGTTACAGCCGGCCAATCATCATCAGTAAACTGAAAGGCCCGTTGAAGCCCCAGATGGCTTCAACCCGGTCTCACAAGACCCCGTCTTCACATCCTCAATCCCAACTGATTCCCATAGACACAAACCATCAGATACAGGGATTCTTAGAGGAACACTCCCCACTAGCAGAAACTTCTCAGGAGAGATTTCATTCGGAAACCTGGTCTTTTGAACCCAACGTCGATTTCCAGACAGTGTCGGAACACTCCCCGTGCTCCCACTGCTACAAAAATCCCGTACACGTTCAGACCTCCGAATACGCTCAAGCTGATTACCTGAAGTCCCAGAGTCATTTTCTGCAAACTGGACTTGTTTAACTGTCGAATCAGCGAGCCTGACTTTGGCGTTCGTCTTAACAGAGGCGGTGACTTCCCCAGACGGAACATGCACCATATACAACGACCCCTTCTTGAAACCACTAGCAACCACGAGATTACCTTTAACGACCTTCCACTTTCCACCACCAAACTTAACGTCCAAACCTTGTTCATCCAACTGCCCAACGGAGATTAACTTCGTTTCAAGCCTCGGAATAATCCTGACGTCATACAAAGTCCAAGTAGTGCCGAAAGTAGTAACCAGATCCAAATCTCCCATGCCAGTCACATCAAGAATTTCACCGTTTCCTAGCCTAACCTTGCCAAAATCGCCATTTTTAATATTCCGGATGCCATCATTGCTATGGGTAGAATGGAATGATGCACCGGAATCCATGACCCAAGATTCCACATTGTTTTCAACACACAGTATCAAAGCGTCATCATCAGAATCGCTTACCGCAGCAGTGTTCAATCTACCAGAATTCTTCGATCCTCCATCAGAATTCTTGTTCGGACATTCATTCCTATAATGCCCCTTTTCATTGCAGTCCCAACAACGCACACTCGGACGAGCCCTAGACGAGCTCCTACCCCGACCCTTGCTGCTCCCACTGTTTCTACTATTTCCCCTTCCCCTGCCAACATGTAACATCTCAGAAGACGACCCTTTAGTATTCCTGCGGCGAACATCCTCACCCAATACCAAATCCCGGATCTTTTCAAATGTTAACCCTTCAGGCCCAACAGAGTTAGTGACAATTGTCACCGTCCCGGACCAACTATCAGGCAGTGAAGATAGCAAAATCACAGCTTTGGTCTCATCATCGAATCTCATTCCCACAGATGACAATCTGGACAGAAGAGAATTCAAATTATTTATGTGCTCGGTTACTGAGCTTCCCTCTTTCATTCTCATCGTGAACAACTCTCTCATCAAGAACACTTTATTAGCTGCAGACGGCTTTTCATACATGTTTGACAGAGCCGGCATCATACCACGAGTCGTGGTTTCAGACATGATGTTAAATGCAACGCTCCTCGTCAACGACAATGTAATAACACCTCTAGCTTTCTTGTCCTTGGCATTCCACAGAGCTTCTTCAGCTTCATCCATTTTCTCCGATTTTTCTTCCAGTACCACATCCAAGTCTTTTTGACCCAACAATGCATCTATCTGCATTTTCCACCAACTAAAATCCGAACCGTCAAACTTTTCAATCACCAATTTTCCGTCTTCAGCCATAATGACAAATGAAAAATAAGATCAAAGTAACCCGGTTCCAAGTTGATAATAACCGGTCAAAAACTGACAACCAAACCAAACCCGAACAACCCGACCAATAACCTGAAAACTTGAACACCCAAAACCCGAACAACAACCCAAACAAACCTTAATCAGAAAACAAGAACCAGTGAACCTGTCACTCCTGATCGTGGCTAAAACGGTTATAAACGGCACGTTCCCAGCAACGTCACAATTAGCGGCGTCGATTTAATTGGTCTAACCTTGATCGATTTTGAACAGAAAATCCGGCGGCTCTCAAGGGTTATCGCAAACCCTAACCTCCAATCTTCAAACTAGAATAAACACCTCTGCGAATCGTTACGTGAATCCAACGAGCCGTAGCTCTGATACCACTTGTTAGGATTAAGTGGCGCAGCGGAATAACCGATTCACAACGAACACGCAATAACAACCGAGAAAATATAAAGCACGACACACGAACACGAGAATTTTACGTGGTTCGGTTCCAGTGGGGAACCTACGTCCACGGGCTGCAACTAGGGATTTATTATTAAGCTCTGACCACTATTACAATTACATAGATAGGATATATATAGAGACTAATCTAGGGTTTAGGCTTGGTGAACAAGAAAACCTAAACGGGCTTTCTAAACATCCAATGAAACAAGCCCAATAGCAATAACTAGCCCAAGGACTTCACACCCAACAACTTTTTGTAATACTTACGTAGATATGTGTGCGCATATAATGTATATATGTTTGTCCCGATTGCTAAGTGTTATGTGCCTTATGTCCAAGGCTTGATACAAAACCACATCGAGCCGGGGGTCTCACTGGAAGCAGCCTCTCTATTTTCAGGGGATAGAGGTAAGGCTGTCTACATCTTACCCTCCTCAGACCCTACCTTAGCTTTGCTATAGGTGGGATTAACTGAGTATGATGATGATGATGATGTAATACTTACGTAGATAATTTTTTAATAAAATTAAAATAAATTAAGAAAAATAGAATAAAGAGTGCACTTTAATCTCAACATTGAACAACATAGAAGAAATATGCAAGTGAAGGATCTCAATAAGATATGGCATACTTATGCTTGAACCTTCAAGGTGGCAGGAGCTACTAACATACCTTTGACTGAGTGGAAAGAAAACTGCTTCTAATCAGTGCAATTGGGTTAGAAGGTATCTGCAATCATGATATTGACCGAGTCATGGTCAATAGAGACATGAACTTGATAAGTATAAAAGATAAATAATAAGAAGACAACTAAGGCCTCATTCGGGAAAGATTTTGTTTTTTTTTGTTCCCTGGACATAAAAGTATAAAACAGTGTTTGAGAAACCGTGATTTGGATCTTTTCATGGGTTGCAATACTGCTTCCCACTTCCCAGAACTACAGACTACTCATGTTATTATTTGACTTTAATGAGGTTAAGCATTCAAACCTAATAAAGCACAATTCACATTAAATTTTAATTTTTCAGCCCCCTTTTTTTAGTAAATGAATTTTGTTAAAAATAGAGGATCACTAATTATTAAAAAAAAAAAAAACTAATTAAGTATGGTGTTGAGATATCCATACCAGTACAGGTTTTCCATTTCTTACAATGTACCGCTTGTGCTGTGAAATTGGCTGCAACAGGAAATAATGTTAAGTTTTAGGACTCAGCGTAGTGATTATAAAAGACAAATCGAAGCAGGCCTAAAAACGAATTTAGTCTTATCTATTCATACACAAATAAAACAAAGAATCTGTTTCTTGTCATTTCAGAAAATAATTGCATATGTTCTTAGATATAATTTACCCCACAAGCTACAGGAAATATGGCAGCTATATCAAACACAACAACTTACAAACTGTTGTTTATCTCGAAGCCCAAGATCATCAATCAAACTGCTGACATCTGCCTCACTCTCAGTCTGCATAAGGTAACCCGTACCGTACAATAAGCATCATCAAAATTGGTAACAAAGTTAATTATGTCATCAATCATATTATACTAAAATATACCATAGTATTGGCTCCCTCATCCCATATCAAACCATCTTGCGAAACGCTCCTTAGTTTCCCACCAACTCTCCCATCAGCTTCAAACACAGTCACATTCAATCCATGTAACTTCAACTTATAAGCAGCAGCACAACCACTGAAAAAAAAAATGTAACATATTGTTTTTCAATAATAAAAACAATTCCATTCCTCTAATTATCAATCACTGATCTACATATTTTTACAAATTGTATACAATTGCTGTTATCTCCTGAATTGACTGAACCTATGTATTATGATTTATGACTGATCAAACCTTTTAGCAAATTACATAAACAGAATAACTTAATCTAGCAAGATAATTATCTGTTTTAGGTTTAAGTTTAAGTTTGTTGTTGTACCTGACACCAGCACCAACAATAGCAACTCTCTTAGCAGGTTCTGTAGAGAAAGAAAAAACATTACAATGAATAAATTACATTAGGTGTCTGAATTATACATGCAAATGCTACAAATGTGTTAGTAAAATTAGGATAATATGTAATTAGAAGAACCCTAACTTTGGTTGTCAACTGTAGTTGGTGAAGCCATTGTTTGTTTCTCCGTTTGTAATCTGGTTATCACTTATATTTTACAGGGATGGTATTTGTTTTTATACGTTCGGGTCGGGTCGGTCGGGAAGCTACCTTTTATACTGTGGGCAAAAGTGCAAAACCATTGCGTGCGAACAACTCCAACTGTGGGGCAGTCAGACTTTTATAGGGCTCTAAAACTGGTTTATGAGCCAACCGGTTTCGACTCAAACTGATTTTGACCAAAGTTGATCAAACCAATTCGGTTTACAACATGTACCAGTTATTTTTACACCGTATAGCGATCATTTGCGAATTGCTACCAACAAAATGATTTAAGTACTTGATCTCAATATAAAAGGCTAATATGGGTCGAAGTTTGTGTATTCTTAACTTAGTTGAGTTTAAAAAAAAATAGTAAGAATCAGAAATACCATATGCCACAATGCAACATACAATTTAGTACAAGTGTATAAATAATGTGGAACATCAAATATATGTTCTGTATCATTGATATCTATATAAAGTGTTTGGGATTAATAGTGTATATAATCTAATGAAAAATAAATAAATGGAATATAAGTATATAACAATGTATAGTAATAACTCGCTCAAAATGGTGAACCCACAAACAATTATGTTCAACAAAAAAAATAAAATTAAAGTAGCCAATAAAGGTGTTGCCAAAGAGAATATCATCCTAATTAGGGCCATCAGCCATCATATCGCAATATATAACTGTTTTAGTCATATGGGCCATACGACAAGCAAAGAAAGTCATACGTGTTTGCATGTAGTCACATCAGTCATTTTTTGCCAGCCAAAACATCATAAAGGTTGTATGACTTGGCTTTTATACGACCCATATGACCATTTTCTCCGTATTATATGTTTGGACCACTTTTCGCCCGTATGACACATTAATGATGCATGAGTATATCAGTGGTGTTTGTTTGGCGGTAACCCTCAATAGTTCTTCCCTCACTTCACAAAAAGAACCCTCACAAATCAATCAAGTTCAAATCCACCATTAACTCAACCCCAACTCCCCAAGCTAGCAATAATATGAGCCAAACCAACCTCAAAAACTTATCTCCAACCACGGCAAAAACTAGGCTTGTATTCTACTCATCTGTATCTCAAGTTGACTCAAAGTTCAGTAAGTTTGTACCTTTTATCGGAAAAAAAAAAACTACTCGCCCTCCAATGGCGGATCCAGGCCACAAAAGCAGTAGTAACGTTTTTCATTTTTTTCATTTTAGTAGCAACGTTTTCCAATTTTCGTAAAAAAAACCCAAATTTTCCACTAATTTTTCACTACGCGCGCGAAGTTGAGCCGCAACGTCCACGACCCCTCCTTAAGCCTTATGTCCGCCCCTGTCGCCCTCCCCAACCAAACAACATAAGTCCACGCTATTGGCGATGGTTGTTAAGGCTTGTCAGAAGTTTCACACAATAGAAACAGAGAAGGTCTAGACGGCTGGAGATGGAAACAGAGAAGCTCTGGACAGCTGGAGATGGTTACTAAGAAGGTCAAGACACTATCTATTGCATATCAGAGTTTTTACTCGAAGTCGCTTGAAATTTTCAGAACACGAGCTGAATTCAAGCTTCTTTTAAACTACTTCAAAACGAGTTTTTAGCCATAACTAATTCTAGTACTAACAATGCAAACCTAGCTAAAACCAATCCGTGGTGAATCTCAAATCATGAGCATAGTTTCTATCAAAACTATGAATTTATGTAAAATAAATTTAAAAACAAGATTAAAACATATTTAGGTAAGGCTCTCAAAGCCTGCACCAAGCACCCAATAATGCAGCAAAAAATCAAGATGAATACTTCAAGTTTCATCCCTAAATCACACTTTCGATTGCATGAAAATCTCCATGATGAAAGATTATATCTTCTAGGCCTAAAGAAAACTACTTGTCCTCAGCTTGAAGTGATTTCCTTTTCCTTAGCTTTGCATAAATCTTCAGCTGACTTGGTGTATTTTTTTGTCAACTCTTCAACCTGGAAAAATCAACAAGAATATATGAACAAAAGAATTGTGGTAAATTTGTGATTTTTAGTGAGAACTGAGGGTATTACTTCTTTTTCCAGTCTTTTAGCATCATCTGCTGAAAAGCCCGAAACTGCTTTAGCTTTGTTCTTATCTTTATCCTTCCCTTCTGATTTTTTAGGCAGAGACTTCTTTATCGTGTCCAAAGCCTGTATACAGAAAATCGTTTTTATACAGATCAACAAAATCACCACAGGAGACGGTCTTTATATAGTTGAACCTCAAATTCGGATACTTGTTTAATCTATGAAAAAAGTTAAAAGATCAACCCCTAACAATCAGTATATTGCTTTTTTTTTCTTTTTGGAGAAAGTAAATCACTGTTGTGCCCGTCTACCTTCTATTATGATGTAATTTTTGTATTTTGTTTTAATGAATATAAAATTTTATAGATTAATCACTGCTGTGTCATTCAACGAAGTGAAATTTAACAACACAACTTTGAGGGGAAAACAATTCATTAGCTAACCTTTTGCCGGGCTCTTCTAATTCTTTGCTTGACATCTTCAGCAGACTTTGAAACCACTTTGCATACAGCCTGAGGCATAAGGCATTAACTTCTTTTATACACAAATTGCTAAAAGAATTTTCAGAAAACAGCATTACTCTGGAAAATAAGCTCACCTGCATATGCTCTTTGGTCATGCTGCTTGTTGCAAAGATACCCAAAAGACATTAGCAACCAAATTACAAATAAAAACCTTCATCTCACATGTTAAAATTTTAACTCAGATTAGTGCCTTACGGAGGAATAGCTGTGATCAACCGTTCACCATCTGGCTTAGGGTTCAAACCCAATGGCGATGAAACAATGGCTTTCTCTAGTTCTTTCAAGGCCTGGACGATTCAAGTGCGATGTCAGAACAGAAATACAATCACTGATCTAAGTACCTTTTCATACTCTATGCACATTAGGGAGCAAAACTGTTACATTTGGATTGTAAGGAGTTACTGATAAGGTTTTGGGGTCTAAAACTGAAACAACAGCCATCCGATTCAAAGGCATCTTCACACCCCCAGTTTCCACTATAATATGATCAAGCATTCCTACAAAAGAAATTGAAAAGGAGAAGAATAAATAACCAGGAACAATTATCTTTTAAAAATCAAGAAACTTCAGGAACAACCAAAGCAATAATATATGCACCTGCTGATGCCCTTCCAGTGCGCAATTTGCTCAGCTCATGTGATACTGCATCAATGGCAGCCTCCATTTCAGAGATAGCGGTTTGTTTAATAATTGGTCCCATATTCACAATTTCAATTCTGCTGCCAGCGTCAGCATTAGCAACACCAAGTTCACCATTGTCACCATCATCCCTGAAAGCTTTGTTAAGTAATTGTTCTGTCGAACTAATACAGGATTTTTATACACTACTCTGGAGATATAAGGCAACTTTAACAACGCATTCCGTAGTGCTCCTAAACTTAATTGGTGAGGCATGCCTGATACTACAACTCTACAAGTGGATTGGTTCTTTTGCATATTGTACTCCATAATTAGAATTATGATATTATCTAAGTTCAATTAGAAGAGTGTCTGATAACATGATGCAGTGTTGTGGGGAAAGTTGATCAGAATCAGACATGTTGAAAAAGGCAACTGAGCTATGCAATTCGAATCACAAATAAGCAAAATTTTGATCCTGCTGGAGAATGGTATATGAACAGATTTTTTTAGAGGAAAACGTGGATCCAAAGAGTGGTTTTGAAAGATAAATACCCCGAATACAATTTAGAAGCTAAGAAAAACAGGTTACTCTGGTTAGTGTGCGTGTGTATGTACCTGATGAAAGAGTATATTGAGAGAAGACTATTGTCCTTAGGGTTGATGAAACTATATTATATTCACATGCAATAACAAAGGTAGGATTATGAGTTTGTTCCAAATTGGATACAAAGTTATACTGTGATTGCTATGATGGGAATGGCAATTGTAAATCCAGTAAGTGATCACTTAGAGCCTATTGTGCATTTCTTTTTCTTTACCTTGAGAACCTATCACATGAAAAATCTCGGGCCACACAAATACCATGCTAACCAATAGGACCAAATAAAACTCCATAAGAAAGAGACCATCATCATACTCAGTAAATCCCACCAATAGCAACCTTACCTCTAAGGATCTGAGGAGGGTAAGATGTAGAGTGTAGACAACCTTACCTCTACCCCGTAGGAATGGAGAGGCAGCTTCCAGTGAGACCCCCGGCTCGATAGTAGTTTTACATCTAGCCTTGGAAGGGGTGTTTCTGAGTTGTTGCTATTGATTAAGTGGATAACTGGATAAGTATCAGGTTTGTTGTTCTAATTTGTTTTGGCTTCTTTTTGCAGTTCTAAAATGGAAGTTTGTTCAAAACTTGTAGGAATATGAAAACACTTCACCTATGAGATATTTTCTGTCCGCAAACTACTATGATGCCTGGACTGTAACTCATTTTGTTAATTACTTAGTAGGGATTATTTTTCTTTAAAGATACCGTAAAATACATCTGCAAATGAAGGGTTGAGTCAACAGTTTTTCAGCCCAATCATCTGTTTGAGCTTAAAGACATGCATGGAGCTCTCAATATAGCACCGAGTATTCATGAAAAGGGAAATAACAAACTCTCAACTGCAACTAACTCTAGCTAACTAACACAGAGAGCTCACTAACGGTCTATAACAAACTGTCCAGCTGTACACAAATACATACACTAACAGGGCTTAAACTCTAGTTATGCTTAATTTTGGTGATTTAAGAAACAGTGACATCCATATTCAACAGGAAGGAGCATATCCACTTAACCTACTGTGATCAAATAGTGTAAAATTCACCTAACATTCTACTTAAATATATATATAAAAAAACTGAAGCAGATTAATATCTTACTCCATTATCTATTCAAATGTGTCTAAGCGTCCATATCGATGCATACACTTTACATATCAGATATAAAATTTATAATATATATATATATATATATATATATAGAGAGAGAGAGAGAGAGAAATACATTTCTTGCGTGATTTAGCGAAGGATCTTCGAGATTGATGGAGAAAAGCGATATCCGGCGAAGTGGAAGGATACGGAGACGGATCAGTGACGGTTCTGAGGGAATAATATGTAGCAGCGGCGGCGAAGGGAGAACTCCGGCGAGATGCTAGGAGTAAAGGATGTATGTTACGGTAGGATATTATTGCACGCTTTATTGATATCGCCATCATCAACTACTTTCTTCTCCTTTGATTTGATTTGATTTCACAGTATTTGCAGCTAGGGTTTTATTAAACCCCATCGCCCGGTCTATTTCAAACCCCACCATCTATTTTCACCCCATCAAAGCGCCTCGCTTAGGCCTAAGCGAGACGCTTTGCTCCCATTTCAAGAAGGTCAGTACAAGCTCAGAAAAATCTGAAATTTTAAAAGCGAAGCGCCTCGCTTAGGCCTAAGCAAGCGCTTCGAATCTAACATTATTTTTTGGTAGTTTTTTGGTGTTTTAAATTTTAAAAGCAAAGCGCCTCGCTTTGGCCAAAGCTAGGCGTTTTACCCCCAAAAACACATCTCTTTGGCCAAAGCTAGGTGCTTTGGTCCTTTTATTTAAAAAATATATATATTGTTTTAATTAGATTTAAATGGTTTTACTTAAATAAAAAATATTTTAATTCATTTTTAATTGTTTTAACTAGTTTCCAATCAAAGAAAAATTAGTTTGGTTTTCAGAACAAACAACCGAGAATCAACAACTTTCATAAATATATGTACGTAACACATGATGTGTGCAATCAATACCATGTTTTACCAAATTTCAAATTTTACATCTAATCGATATACTAGACTTCCGGACATTGTTTAACGCATTTGGTTCGTTTAGTTGCTCGTTTTAGAGCAAACAACCGAGTATGAACAACTTTCATAAATCAATGTACGTAGCACATGAAGAGTGCAACCAATACCATATCTTATCAAATTTCAAATTTTACATCTCTAATCGATATACTGGACTTTCGGACGTTGTTTGACGCGGTTTGGTTCGTTTAATTGCTCGTTTGTGGTTTTCAGAACAAACAACGGTAAATGAACAACTTTCATAAATAATAATATAACTTTTAAAGTCAGGTGCTTTACCCCCAATTAAACTATCATAATAACTCTAAAAGTGTTAATTTTTTTATGTTTTATTTTAAAAGAAATAATAATAACCTACAAATTGTTGTGTGTTAGGTATAGTCCGAGCACCACGTACTTTGATTCATCAAAGTTATATAAAGCTGGATGTTTCTACCGAAAAACACAAATGAGCAATAAACGAACCGAAACACCTCAAACGAATTTTCTTGGCTTGAAAACAACTTAAAAGAACTAAAAATGAATTAAAAATATTTTTTTAGTCAATAACAAATATTTATAAAGAATTAAAACAACTTTATTTTTTTTAAAAGGCGAAGCGTCTGGCTTTGGTCAAAGCTAAGCGCATGTAGTCCAATCAAGAAAACCAGGCGCCCAACTTTGACCAAAGCCAGGAGATTTGCCATTTAAAAAAAAACTTAATTTGTTATCCACCCGGATCGTATCGACCCGATCAGGTCCGGTAACAAACTGTATTGGTTTCGAACTGACCGGCCCGTTATCCACCCGGATCGTATCGACCTGACCAGGTCCGGTAACGAACCGTACCGGTTTCAAACTGACCGCCCAGTAACGAACCGTATCGGTTTCGAACTGACTGGCCCGTTATCCACCCGGATTGTATCGACCCGATCAGGTCCTGTAACGAACCGTACCGGTTTCGAACTGACCGGCCCGTTATCCACCCGGATCGTATCGACCCGATCAGGTCCGGTAACGAACCGTACTTGAAGATTGGATTCGGTGCAATCAGAATCTAAATATTATATTACAATAATATTACGTTCAGCAAAAAGTTGTGTTTGAAGCCTAGTTCTTTTGGCCACAGGTACAGAAAGGTTATAAATGTTCATGTCGTTTCAGGCTGCCTTCATCGTTGACAGATATCTCTTCGATAACAGAAGAGTTATCTTCAAAATTGATGTAATGTATAAGTTTTAGAGTCAGTAAGCATTTAAAGAACTTGCATCGGCTTGAGATATGAGTTTGATTAGCTTAAATCTCTCTGATCCATGGTATCCACTTTCAACTGAATCTTTCTCTGATATACTCTATATCAACCGAAATTGAGTATCATCAATCTGGTATTAGTGGTTGGAAACTGTGATGACAAAGCTGGTGTGTGTTGAAACAAGGTATGGATATGGAGAACATGGAATGAGATGATTTCGATTTTCGTACAAAGATTCCATAAGTAAAAGTCAGTTGTTATCGGAGAGATAGCTGTCAACGACCAAGGCAACATACTTGAAATCAATGGGAAGGTAAACAATTCCTACTCATCTTGATGAATATCTTCATCAATCTCCTTGATCTACGCATAAGTGTGAGAGTCGATCCGACTGTTGATTTCTTTTTGCAACCGGTACAACGAACTCTGATGGTTTGCGCGTTAGCGCCGATCCGATTGTTAAAAGTATCAAGACTATGAAATTAGTAAAACAACTTTTCAGTTGTTATCAGAGATATAGCTGTCAACGATGAAGGCAACCTGATAAAGGCTGAACACGAGTGTAATCAAACAAGGTGCTATGAAAACCACCAACGATCAATTATAATATAGTCCGGAAGTCAAGCATATAAATTAAACATGCAAAAATTATGTTCTAAAAAATATGGGTATCGAATGTATAGTCGGAGGACCACGTACAATGATTCATCAAAGTTGTACAAAGCTGGATGTTTCTACTGAAAAACCCAAACGAGCAATAAACGAAGCGAAACGCCTCAAACAAATTTTCTTGACTTGGAAACAACTTAAAAGAGCTAAAAATGAATTAAAATTATTTTTTGGTCAATAACAGATAATTTTAAATAATTAAAAGAAATTCAATTTTTGTTAAAAAGGCCAAAGCGCCTAGCTTTGGCCAAAGCTAGGCGCTTGAGTGGTTTAATTAGACCACAGACGCCTAGCTTTGACCAAAGCTAGGCGCTTTGGCTTTTTAAAAAAAAAAATGAATTTCTTTTAATTCTTTAAAATTATCTGTTAGTGACCAAAAAATAACTTTAATTCATTTTTAGTTCTTTTAAGTTGTTTCCAAGCCAAGAAAATTTGTTTGAGGCGTTTCGCTTCGTTTATTGCTCGTTTGGGTTTTCAGTAGAAACATTCAGCTTTGTACAACTTTGTTGAATCATTGTACGTGGTCCTCCGACTAAACCTAACACACAACAATTTGTTTTAATTCATTTTTAAGTGTTTTTAATTACTTTTCAATCAATGAAGGTCCTCACATTTTAGTAACATTTTAGATTAAATGGGATTTAGAACAACCACATGTCGAGAAATGATAATTTTCAAATATTGCAGATCAGGGTGTTACCAAGCATGTCAAGAAATGATAATTTTCAAATATTGCAGATCAATGTGCTACCAAGCATGTCAAGAAATGATAATTTTCAAATATTACACTCGTGTTCAGCCTTTATCGGGTTGACTTCATCGTTGACAGATATCTCTCCGATAACAACTGAATTTTACTTGCTTGCCTGAAAAGTTGTTTTACTAATTTCATAGTCTTGATACTTCAAGGTACCATGGATCGTATCGACCCGATCAGTTCCGGTAACGAACCGTACCGGTTTTGAACTGACCGCCCGGTAACGAACGTACCGGTTTCGAACTGACCGGCCCGTTATCTACCCGGACTGTATCGACCCGATCAGGTCCGGTAACGAACCGTACCGGTTTCAAACTGACCACCCGGTAACGAACCGTACCAGTTTCGAACTGACCGGCCCGTTATCCACCCGGAAATGTATCAACCCAATCAGGTCCGGTAACGAATCGCACCGGTTTCGAACTGACCGCCCGGTAATGAACAGTACCGGTTTCGAACTGACCGACCCGTTATCCACCCGGACCGTATTGACCCGATCAGGTCCGGTAACGAACCAAACTGACCGGCCCATTATCCACCCGTTGAGATGCTTAAGAAACGAGCAATTAGACGAACCAAACTGCGTCAAACAAGGTCCGAAAGTCCAGTATATCGATTAGAGATGTAAAATTTGAAATTTGATAAGACATGGTATTGATTGCACTCTTTATGTGCTACGTATATTCATTGATGAAAGTTGTTCATACTCGGTTGTTTGCTCTGAAACGAGCAATTAAACGAACCAAAACGCGTTAAACAATGTCCGGAAGTCTAGTATATCGATTAGAGATGTAAAATCTGAAATTTGGTAATACATGGTATTGATTGCACACTTCATGTGTTACGTACATATATTTATGAAAGTTGTTCATTCTCGGTTGTTTGTTTTGAAAATCACAAACGAGCAATAAACCAACCGAAACACGCCAAACTAATTTTTCTTTGATTGGAAACAAGTTAAAACAACTAAAAATGAATTAAATTTTTTTTAATTAAGTAAAACCATTTAAATCTAATTAAAACAATATATTTTTTTTTTTAAATAAAAGGGCTAAAGCACCTAGCTTTGGCCAAAGAGAGGTGCTTTGGGGGTAAATCTAGAAAACATGTCCAGATTCATCCCCCCTAGAAAAAAGGGGCCAAAGCGCCTCGCTTTGGCCTAAGCGAGGCGCTTTGAAGTTGCTTTTTGCTTTTCCCGATAAAGCAGTCAACCTAGTACCACGATTTGACTCAAAGCGCCTAAGCGAGGCGCTTTGAAGAGGGGTTGAAATAGAACCCAGGGGGGTGTAAATAGAATGGTCCCTTGCTATTTCTCTGTTGATATTTATTAGAGTTAACATTTTACCCCTTGTATTCTTACTTTTTTTTTCATTTTAGTGAGTAACAAGTTTGTATGAAAAGACAAAACTAAGGAGCCGGAGCTAATGAGCCGAGCTAGAGGCTAAACAAGTTCGGGTTTGGCTGGACTCACCTTGTTTATACTCCTACGTATTTGTGTAGACATAGTAGCATTTTGTTCTATATGAGTGAGTTAAAGGTTGTGATGATGAGTTCGTACTCATATGAGCCTCGATGTAATGTTGGTTGTGACAATGTTTATCAGAGACTATTAGTTTGGTTAAAATATGTTTTTGATGGTTGTGATGATGAACATCAAATCATTTATGGATATAAACTTGTGATGATGAGGTTGTACTCATTTTGAGCCCTTCGGTTGTGATGATACTTTTCATTACTACCGGTTTTGTTAAAATGTGTTTTTGATGGTTGTGATGATGAACACTAATATTCACAAAATATACACCTACATCTTAATGGTTTTGTTGATATTGATTTTAAATGAGCTTAATTTACTTTGTTTTTTTTTTATTTTCAAGATAAATTAGTCACAGAATGACCAAATGAAACAAAATTGAGCGAAAAACAAGAATCTTGTTGATTTGAAGGCGAGACACACTCCGTGCCTCACCAGGCACGCGTCATGCCTCGGCCAAAAAATGACAAAAATATATATTTTCAGCATATTCGAATATCTAGTTTGGGGGGGGGGGCACAAAGTGGACCATGCCTTGTGTCTTTCAGGCACAGGCTATGCCTCATGTCCAACAGCTATAAAAGGTCTTTTCCTCCACCATCTTTATTTGCTCAATTCTTTCTTCACCTCATACAATAAACTCTACTTCTATCCACTTCTTTTAACTTTGTAATCTTGAAAATTTATAAGAACTACATGAACATTCATTAATCTTGTGAAGATTAATATAATCAATATTTTAGCTTAGAGTATATCTATATTTTTTGGTTATTTAATGGTCATGCCATTTACTTGGACAATGTCTTTTGTTTGACGATTATGTATGGTTTTGTTTATTCGTTTGCACAAGTTTCATATTATCCTTCCATGTGGTTCACAATAAAAGTTCTTGTTTCAAAATGCCTCCATTGTGTTAAAGTGATGATTTAACGCTAGAAAAAACCCATCAAAAACGAAACATTAAAATAATGTGCTAATTGGGGTTTTCTTATAATTACATCCAAGTTTGATGATGAACATGAACAAGCTTGATGAAGAATATGGAAAAGAAGATGAAGTAACCGAACTATTCTTTTAGTGATAGCGGTTAACGAATTAAAGTTAACGACATCCTACCATGTACCACATTTGTAACCTTAGAATTAAAAAATCTACACTATGATACAAATAATAACGTTTAATATTAAATAAATTCACAAACTTTTAGCACATGAATATAGAAGAAAATATTATTATACATGAAACTAATAAATTGTTAGCTCGGCTAGAGTGCAAACTTGATAGTTGAGACTTCAGGGGTGGGAAGAAAATAAATCATCAGGAGATGTGAAAGAACAAAAGAGATTAGGGTGAAGCGGTTGGTACGTCAAGGTTTTAGGTGAACAAATGTTGTAAGATTTAATGTATATTGTATATTGCTACAACAAATATAGTTCTAACGTTAACTTAGAGTCTAAGGAAGGGTTAAAGGGTTTCGTTTTGTCTAACGCAGGTCGTGACGTCCCTCTACATTGCAAAACGTAAAAAGAGGTTCAAGATTATTATCTTTTGAGTGTTATAATTCTGGTTTGAGTAAAACTCAAGACCAGAAATGTTGTTATGAGCTAAAGGGAAGTGTTAGAAGTCATTAACAATTACATTAATGAAATTGAAAAAACTAAACTAGAAATGGCTAAAATCAAGTATTTTGCTGAAAAAGTCAACAAGAAGTTAGAAAGTTACAAACATGTAACTTATGTTTTGGACCACATGTTGAGGAACCATCACAATCCATCTCTCTCTCTCTCTCTCTCAAAGAGAATGGAAGATAAGTAAGTGAGAATATTGGAAAAGGTGTGTTCAGATTTGAAATGGGTGATCTGATTTATAGAATAAGGATCTTCCTCTTTGAGTAGAGATAATATCTTGGTCCATGATGCAACTTGGGGACATACCACTTTTGTTCGAGGATGGCTTTAGACCTGCGGTCTGTGTGTTGCAGCATCTCCATGTGTGAGATATGGACAGCTGCTTACTTTGACCGAGAAAAGTGATGACAAAACAGGACATCTTTTGATCAGTGTTGTACCGTCTATGGAACCTTTGTATCCTTCAACCTTTGAAGCAGTGCTATGAAATGTTATTAGCTTTATTTTGCTTTAGGCTACCCACGTCATCAGCCCCCCAAGTCAGAGGTTTTTGTGGTGTAGCTCAAACGCTTATGACTTTTTGGCTAAGTTTATGGGCGTTTGAAAAGTTCAAGGGTTGAAAGCTTGCTTTGTTTCAGGCGGTTTGTTTCTCTGGATTTGAATTTCGAAATGACACCTTATGTGACAAGTGTCAGTCTTCTCAGACGGCAGTTTTCAATGCAAAGCATCATTGCTTTTTATTATATTATATTTATAACTTCTCTCTTTTATTTTAATCTTCACACTCTTCACTTTACCATTTCAATTTTGATGGTTTCACCTTCTCTTTCTAGGGTTTCTTTCCTTGCAGTAACCAGGTTAGTCTTCTTTTCATCTCTTTCATCTGATCATCCTTCAAGGAAAAAATGGTCGCCAAGAAGGACATGGCGATAAGTTATTCTTCCTTTACACATGAAACGGTTGAATCGTTCTGTGCAGAATGGGATATTGATCTATCATTTAACCCTGTCGCTATTGGCTTACTGATCCGATCAATAAATGTCCGAGCGGTTCTATTGCACTTTATTTCCGTCCTTTCGAATTTTCGAACCTTCGTCATCCTTTCTCTATCTTTTTGTTGAATGTCCTTGAATATTATAGGGTTTCATTTGGTCAGTTTCATCCACATGGGTTGGCCCGTGTTTTGCACTTTGAAATTTTGTGTCGAGCCCTTGGTTACGATCCTACCCTTCTCATGTTTAGACGTTTCTTTCGATTGGCCAAAAATGGTGATTGGTATACGTTTGAAACGTCTCAGATGGAAATGAATATGATTTCTTCACACGTAACTACGGATGGTGTGTGGAAGACGAGGTTTTTCTGGGTTTCTGACTCTATCCTTCCTTTTAAAGTGTTTGGAGGCATTCTTATTGTAACACCCCAAAATTTCTAAACCATATTTTATGATAATATAAGCACATGAGGCTTTAACTGAACCACATGAAATGCTACTTATACGAGATTCCTAACATCAGGAAATAATCTTGTTAACCTTGTTAGTTAAACAAGGCTAAAACCCATTGTAGGAAGTTAATTTAGTTTGTGGGTTTAATTAAATCAACTTGTGTGAAACTTGAGGGACTAAGTATGTCATAAAGCCATAGTTGGCTAATGGACTTAATTAAAAAAATGGGGGGTCGATTTTTATCAAGAAAATCCCCCCCACCACACACACACTCAAAACACACACATAAGAGCAACTCCATGATCAAGCTAAATCAAGATGAAATCAAGGGGCTTTTTTGTGCATTAGTCCTAAAACGAACCATCCAACCATAATACACACCAAGGTAACATTTTTTTTGGCTAATTTTGATGGTATGTTCATGCTTGATTGTGATGAAAATCATGGGTTGTTATAATTCGTGAAATTGATGATTTATAATGGTTCCTTTTGGGTTAGGGGACCAAAAACACATTTAATTTGGTTAAACTAATGTGATATTTTGCTTCAACAAAGGGGTTTGTATTGAAGCTTGAATATGTAGAAGTGGGTTTAGTCATAAAAATGAGAACCCTTCTAAGAGGATAGGTGGTATCACCAAATGTATGTTCTATATGTCAATCTCTAATTAGAGGGCTAATTTACATACTAGACATGTTAATCTTGGTAAAGGATGGATCCATGAGGTCCCCAAGTCCTAAATTTAAAGTTAGGAAAATAACGGCTACCAAGTGTTTGAGAAAATGCCTCAACGAAACTTGATTTCACTTGGGCATAAATAATTTGTTGACAACTTGTATATTGGTGAAACACGACCAAAAATGCGTGTAGAAAAGTAAAGACTAGATTCTAACAACCTAAGTGATCATTCACCTCATAGGTGTGAATACAAGAGACTTTGGATAGCCAAGGAGTCTTTGATTGAGGTAAAGAGGAAGCACGCATTAGGTAAGTCACTCTATGGCTTAAATCTCAATATAATCCTAGTATGTGTATATGCTTAGTTATACCTTTGTATGTATATTTGAAACTAGTCATTGGAATGTCACAAAAGAAGCTTAAACGAGATTCATAATTCATAGAAAATGGCCTTAGAGGAAGGTTGTCAATATCCCAATTAGGCTAACGGGTCAATTGGGTGAAACACTAATTAGAGAAGGACCTAAACCGAGGGTCAACATTATGCCGATATCAATTGTTGTTAATTGCTTGAGTATATTCGTAGACTTTATTTTGGTACTCTCAAGCTAGTCTAGAAGCAAAAAGGGGCGCGAGCTAAGGTAAGTCGTTATAAAACTCAAATCTCGTACTCATACCATTGCGATATTGACTTGCTAGGCAACCATTCCCCAAGTGATAAGTGTCCGGAGAATCTGTTATACCAATGGGCAATGTAGACCGGGTGCTTGAAATTGCGCATGAATGGCCCACAGGGCCATAGAAGCTAAGGTAGCGCCACAACGGCATATTGCCCAAGGGAAATCTTGAAAACTACCTCTAGTGATGAGGGATAAATCAAAAAATCAGGTCGTGAATCAATTGGGGAGAGAGTTAGGATGAATGGGGATACTAAAAGGTAACGAGGACAAGTCCCTGATAAAACCCATGTGCTCAAGCTTAGTCCAAACCCGCCATTGGTAAGTGTTGGGTAAGCTAGAACTGGATAGTTAGCTAATCTCCCAGGTGTGAACCTTGACTATGTCTTTAGATGAGCATATATGTCCAATTCGGTCTTGGTTTTTAGGCGAATACTTCTAAACGGGTCGATTTGGATAAACACAATATATGCATGTAATAATCGAAAAGGGAACTTGATCAATGACATATTATAAGCATGATATAATGGTGTTAAATAAGTCCCCAAGTGTCCCTAGGAAGGGCCTTGAACATGGGTTTAAAAGTATCCAAATCCCCTTTAAAAACTAGTCAAGATGTTAGTTTCACAATTTTTTTTGTGCAGCAGCATGCGCCTAGGACGCCCAGACATGTGCCTGGGACGCTCAACAGATAGACTTCGGACGCCCAGAAGTGCATCTAGGACGCTCAACCTATTTTTGTTTGATTTTCTTTGTTTTGGGGCCGTAAGCTACGGCCGGTCTTTTTCCTTCGCCTTATGCTGGTTGTTTTATTCAATTACTTGACTAAACTAACACACATTCATGGGTTTGTTTTTCATATTCAACCCTAGGTATATAACTCGGAGTATGGATGATGATCAAGCTCATTTTATGAAGAACCGAACGTTGCATCGTGTTAGCTTCCGCATAGACTCTTGAATTTGGGCGTAAAACTTAAGCCTTTTGGGTTGAAATCATTGTGAATAACCTAGTACTTATGTCAAGTGTTTCAAAGTCGTCTTTTGTACATATTTGTTAACGTCTTAACATGGATTTTGGTAATAGTATCACATGTTCAACCCTTATTTTATTCGTTAAACGCAAGACAACGGGTTATGGTCTTACAAGTGGTATTCAGAGCCCAAGGTTAAATGAGTTAAGCATTCGGTTCAAGCTTGATCATCAATCCAGTAAGGAATTTATTTCCAAAAATAATTTAATCTAGTTGATTAGCATTATACATCACGATTGAACACGAGTCAATTAAGAATTAAATTTGGAAAAGGCACAATGAGCCATAGAACCCGGATATACACCAATTACACGGTCATGTTGAGCTAAGGCTCAGTCGAACCAGAAACTGGGAAAAGATGAAAAGAATACTTAAAACTCGGACAAATTCCAATCACACGGTCATGGTGGGCTAAGGCTCAACCGAACCGGGAATTGGAGGGCATGATTGCACCAGCAAGACTGCGCGATCGGATAAAACACAAATATCTTAATAACGCGGGTATACAGAAATACATTAGACAAACTAACAAGAATGTTTTTATTGAACAAGATGCATGACCAGAAATTGCCCACTTGGAGAGTACCGTGGTGATTGCGATAAGATCACCATGTCATGTGTGGATTGCTTACCCCGGCCAGGTAAGTGTTAAACACATGGTGCGGTGGGCTTCTAATGATCTACATGTCTACCCTTCACGTGACAAGGACTGGGTTAGGGGAGTAAGGCATATTAAACATTTCAAAAAATATAACTCGCGAGGTCATATAACAAGGAAGTATTGCCAAATAACGTAAGAGGCCAGGTAGACCGGGTAAGTAAAACCGATGCATAAGCGACCCACGGGGTCGTAGAGCCAAAGGTATTACCACAACGGTTACACGGATCAAGGTAATACTTGAACCTTAATCAAAGGTTAAGTCATAATTAAACTCAAACCTTTATAGAAGGTTAAATTCGTAAATAGACTTGAACCTTAATCAAAGGTTAAGTCATAATTAAACTCGAACCTTTATAGAAGGTTAAATTCGTAAATAGACTTGAACCTTAATCAAAAGTTAAGTCATAATTAAACTCGAAGTTTATAGAAGGTTAAATTCGTAAATAGACTTGAACCTTAATCAAAGGTTAAGTCATAATTAAACTCGAACCTTCATTGAAGGTTAAATTCGTAAATGAAGGTGAACCTTAATTAAAGGTTAAGCCATGAACAAACTCGAATCTTTATAGAAGGTTAAATTCGTAAATAGACTTGAACCTTAATCAAAGGTTAAGTCATAATTAAACTTGAACCTTTATAGAAGGTTAAATTCGTAAATAGACTTGAACCTTAATCAAAGGTTAAGTCATAATTAAACTCGAACCCTTATAGAAGGTTAAATTCGTAAATAGACTTGAACCTTAATCAAAGGTTAAGTCATAATTTAACTCAAACCTTTACAGGAGGTTATATTCGTAAATGAAGGTGAACCTTAATTAAAGGTCAAGCCATGAACAAACTTGAACCTTAATCGAACGTTAATTCGTAAGCAGAGTTGAACCATAATCACAGGTTAAGTCATAAACGCAAACGAGTCCTGACTATAGGATGTATCGCAAGTAAATCAATCGGACCTTAACTGAAGGTCAAACCATAACAAATCTGATTCTTAACCGAAGGTTAAACTGTAAACCAAACTAGACCTTATTCGAGGGTTAGTTAAACAGTAAAGGTTAAACCTATATGGAAGGGAAAAAAACACAGATGAATCTGAACCATATCTAAGGGTAAACACTAAATAAATCTGAACCATACTTGAGCGGTTAACTCATATTCCAACATGAACCCCATACTGAGGTAAAACAAAAGGCCAAGATTTGGGCTAAGCTCAAGGTTAAGTTATACTTAAACTTGACTCGTAATGAATTCGTGAAAGCCTACGGGCAAATGTGTACTATGCGTCACACTAATCATATTAAATCCGTGAAAGCCTACGGGCAAATGTGAACTATGCGTCACACTAATCATAATGAATTCATGAAAACCTACGAGCAATTATGAACTAAGAATCACACTAAATCATAATGATCTGTAAAAGTTCACGGATAACCAAGGACCAAGCGTCTCGCTAATTTGAAATGCAAAAGAGAATATAACCACACGGGGCAAGTGTGAACTATGATTCACATGAAACTGAGCTAAAAACATGGTTTTATACCGTAAAAGACGTGTTAAATAAAAGAAGAAATTAACCGCTGAATCAATAGGGGGCTCGTAGAAGACCCTGGAAACCGGAGGTGCCTCCGCACCAGAGAGACTATCCTAGCCTCGAGCAAGGATGGTGTAGGAGTAAACGATGATCGATGTGGTATAATGAAGGCCTGTCAAAAACGAACAAAGCGAGATAAACCTCATGGGCCTTAGCACATGGTGGATCAACAGACAATCTGAACTCTAAATCATATTGATAGTTGTGAGTCGCAGAAATGAAGGCACATAACAAACCAAAAGCGGTCTGCTGGACTACTATGCATACGAATACTAAATAAAGAAAACATAAGTGAATAGATTTGTGTGAATAAACATGGTAATGTAACACCATGAAGCGAAGACAAGTAATAACATTTTTAAGGAACGCTAAATTGATCTAACGGTCAATAAGTCCTAAGGGACATGAATGAACAGATCGGATCATAGCATAGACACGAACCCTGTAAGGGTAGACCATTAAAAATTGCCTTGGGACCAAAGTGTTTCGAGGGATTAAATAAAAAAACATGACCCGGCAGTGGATGTAGAGATGGGGCGTTATATACAAAATAATACCTAGATAAACAAAAGAGTCGGAAGACTCAGGTTAAGACTTAAATAAGATGCTTGCTAGAGCTAAAAAAAATATAAATTCAAAAGGCTGGATAAGAAGGGGTCACGAACACTATGCTAATTCTATAGATAAGGTAAAAATCCTAAAAAAAAGCCGGGGGCACCGGGGGAATAAGATAATAGGTGATCAGCCGCCTAGAATTAGTTTCGACTAAGAGTTGAAACTCACACACTAAAATTCGGATAAAATGATACTAATGCGCGTTAAAGAATACGTGAGACAGGCTAATTGCTATCTAAGGTATTATATTGAGGATTCCATGGAACATTCTAACTCTGAATGAGTAATACGAAATACTAGCTTAGGTGAGGGCCTCTGAACTAGGACATATGCACATGTTAGACGGAAGTTTGACTTTTATAAAGTCCAACAAACTAACTCATAAATTTTGGCAAATGATGTGTAGTAACACATCAGGAGTCGTAGTCATTGGATTGAATGACTGGCTAAAGCATGTGACTTATGAAACTTAAGTCTACGTGTAACCGAAAACCCTGATGAATTACCTATTCAAAGAATTAGCAATCGGATAGTAACAAAACGAACGATAGACCATTAATAGTCTAGTGATGGCTAAGCAATCACTAGAAGGTTCAAAGGGTCAAGTGAAGTTGTCACCACTTGGACCCATAGGAATGCATAAATATAACTAAGCCTAGTGAGAGGTGAAAACACAATAAAAAAGGACACGCGTTGTCTATGACAAAGAAAACTTGTGGTATGGAAAGGACTCGATGCTTTCCAGTAAAACCAAGGCATTATTAGAGGCCTTTGAGCCAAAATCAAATAGAAATTAAAACGACGTTGAGCATGGGTGAAGGTCTTTGGGAAGCTGTATAATAACCAAACCCAATATGTGCCTCAGTGCATAGAAATGATTCTATGCAGAGTAAATAATTAAATGTATACCCTAAGCCTTAGGGGTTATAAACACGCAGAGGAGTCAAATCGATGAATCTTGGACAAACCAAGACACCTGCAGGTGCCTAAACTAGAATAATCTTCGATAGAGATAAACAAACATTTATACATAAGCTTAGAGGCGTAATCAAATTCCATTAAAATAACCCTCGTTGAGGAAGAATAAAACTCAAGGTTAACCATGAGGCGCGACCCATGGGAATACATACATACATACATATATATATATATATATATACTATATTATAATGCATACTGGAGGGGTAGCTTTGGTAATTTGCCACTTTTAAGAGATATACAACTATTTGAAGCATATGTACAACCATTTAAAGCTTCAAGTTTCTTAAATGACTTCAAATCTCTCCAACCCATAAATCACACAGATGTGGCCGCTTTTTTTTCATTTGGCCCCAACATTTGTAGTTTTTGAAATTTGAATTGTCACTGCCTCATTCTTTCTTCTTTTTGACCCATAACCTTTCATCTCTCTCTCTTTCTCTCTCATTGTCAGATGAATCTGAATCGAGTTCAGCTTTAACATAACTTTTCTCTGTTGTCTATGTATCATCTACATCAGAATCTTCATAACTTGGTTAATTATTGTTTCCAGGTTTAATAGCTTTGTAAATCATAGCCCAGTCATAATAACCTTACCTAAATCGTATTTCCTCACACACTTTCCCTAAACCGCGATGCCAAAAAGTTCTTCTTCTAGCCTCATCCTTTGGTTGTTCAGTCCTCCATTTGCAGATACATGTATCGCCATAAAAAATCTTTCATTTCATATTGTATAAATTGTATTTGGGACACTGTGCTCTTGAAAACATAATTATGAGTTAATGATGTAGTTGTAATCATTTTAGTTGATATATCTTGGTTTCCTTTTCTTTTGCTCTAAATTAGGACCTATTTGTTAAAAAACAGAAACCTGCCATGGATGAAGAATTGTTTTTAGGTTTCTCAAATTATTTTTTAGGATTAAATTTAGACATTGTTGAACAAGTCTGTTATTTGTATTTTTAACAATTGTTAAAAGTCATTTCATGTTTTATTCATGAATTCAGGGTATTATATAATATATATATATATATATATATATATAGGGGAAGGTTTAAATAAAAACCCACCTAAAACGAAGAAACCCGGTAAACTTAATCTAGACCATTGATCTAAAGTGATCAATGGCCTAGATTGATTCTACATTATTTTATTACATTTAATTGAGTAGATGACAAAAAAAAGGGCAAAAGGGTCAAATGCCATTTTTCTGAAAAAGCAGATATGACAAGTGGACCCCACACATGTCACATCATCTCTCTCATACTTTTGTGACCATGGTCCTAAATCTGCCAGATGCCAGTGTTACATATGTAACATGTGTTGTGTTACGTAGGTTAAAACTGAGTTGCCAGTTTATATTATTTAAAAAATGCTGATTTATTATATTTTTTATTAGACCATATTTTTTTTCGTTTTATTGTACCAGCACCAGAATTGTTGCATACGTAACGAGAATTGATATGGTTATAGGCATTTTGTTACTTACAAAGTGCTAAAAACAAACAAAACGGTCATTACAGAGTGCTAAAAACTTTATAGATCAAAAAACATTCAAATGTAGACAAGAATTGTTTCTTACAAAATGCTAAAAACAAACAAAACGGTCATTATAAATCAACAAATGCTAAAAAATACTATCATAAATAAAAAAAAAATGTCTACGCTTCATCCTTCATAATCATCTTCATCTTTAATGCAAAAAAATATGCTCACCTGCAAAAATAAAACAAAAATCATCAATTTACATGTAAAAGCCCCCCCCCCCCCCGGTCTTAACGTATGTTAACCAGCTGGATTACAAAAAAACATACGAAACTGAAACAAACAAACATTGTTTTATCCATTTAGTTATCATGATTATCAAACATATGAAAGTAATAAGCAACTTAGTTCTGCTGTTACATACGAAACAGACGCAAACATAGATTTGATCCCATGATTAGTTATTTTTGTTTTAATTAATACATAGTAAAAAAAATCATTTAGTTGAAAGTAAAACATGTGTACCTCATGAAAAGTCAAAAAATCAAACATTTGTGTCTGGTAAAAAAAATCGGTAACTAATTTATACCAACTTAGTTTTATTGTTACATACGAAACAAACGCAATATAGGAAACAGATGCAAACATACATTCCACACATTATAATACTCATACAAACATGCACTTACTGGTAAAAAACAAATCAGACATATTGTTGCATATGTTAAGAGACACTAAAATTCACCAATTTTGATTAAAAAACATATTAATAATAATAACATATAAAAAGGGTTAATTAATATCCTATATACGCAACTTAGTTCTGCTGTTACATATGAAACAGACGCAAACATAGATTTGATCCCATGATTAATGACTTTGTTTTAATTAATATATGGTAAAAAAAATTAGAAGCTAATTTATACCAACTTAGTTCTGCTGTTACATACGAAACACATAGATTTCATCCCATGTGTAGCTCATCAAAGTCAAAAAATCAAACCTTTATATCTGGTAAAAAAAAAACCAGAAACTAATTTATACCAACTTAGTTCTGATGTTACATACGAAACAGACGCAACATAGATTTCATCCCATGATTAGTGACTTTTGTTTAATACATATATTAAGAAAGGTTAATTAATATGTAAACCTACGAGTTAACTTATGCTATCTACGTGTAAAAAAAATACTAACCGATTCACATTAGTAACAAAAACATACTATCCATTAGACTAATAAAAAAAACGATTCACATTAGTAATAATAATAAAAAAACATACTATCCATTAGTATTACTAATTAAAAAAAACAATTCACATTAGTAATAATAATAACAAAAACATACTATCCATTTAGTAATTAAACAAAACAAAAAAACAAAAAAAAATGAATTTAACATTTAAAATCACCATTTACCCAAAACAAAAAGGGAAACCATTAATAAATAACGAAAATCATTAATAACCAAAAAAAGGAAAATCATTAACAAAAACATAGTATCATTAATAAATAACGAAAATGATTAATAACCAAAAAAAGGAAAATCATTAATAAAAGGAAAATCACCATTTACCAAAAAAAAAAAAAAAGAAACAGAGTATCAAGGTGGATAAACAAGGACACCCCAATGTAAAAAGCTAAATAACAGGTCAAATTTATTTATTTTTTTAATAAAATCTCCACTAGTTGGATATGATTTCAAAAAAGTGACGTATGAGCTATGTATGTATTACCTGGATTCCTTATAATAAAGAAATTAAACTCCAGTCGTCCGTCATCTACTGGTTCCTCTTTAGAAAACCTCGACTCTTCTATCTCTGTAACTTCTATTTCTCTTCCCTTATTCGTTTATAATCTGATTTTCCTAAGTTTAATTGATACATAAGGTCTGTGACGAATTACACAAACAGCAGGCCTCTTTTCCTCTGCCTTCGTTGTCACGTCCTCCTCAGTACCGTCGCCGGACGCCGTCACCGGTCTTGTTGGAGACCTTCTCCGGAGATCAGCCCCATCATTAACATCAGCTTTCTTTCATTTCATTTCTTGGTGGTGACAGTGTTTGAGAGAGATCAAAGAGAGAGATAGAGTGGATTGGAGGGAAATATATTTTGAATGAGGTTTGAAAAAGTTAGAGAGAGGTAAATATTATATATAGGGGTTTAAAAATTCAGATTTTTGAAATTACTAAAACACCCTTAAAGTAATTAAAAAATAATTTGTTTTGTTGGTGATGTGGAGGATTGTGGTCCACTAGTTGGGTTTGCGGGAGTTTCTTCAAAATTTTGGGTTTCTTGTGTATACTTAGCCTATATATATATATATATATATATATATATCACTACCATTATAAGAGAAGTGATAACTACTTCTATTGATTCAAATTAAACTTATTTTAAATGGTGCCAGGTTTGACATCTTAGCAAGCCCATGTACATATGGAGTATTCGAAACTAAAGGAAGTATCAGCCCAAAAACAATTCTCTGCTTGCGATATTTAAAGTTCCCAAAAAAAACTCAAGTGCAACTAATCGTTACATTCCACCACACACCATTTTCATTGCTTAAAGATCAGTTAGTTGCTTCACGATGTTGGTTTGGTAAGACATCCATTTATAATGATTTTGGCTGATGAATTTGGACTGATAATTGATACTATTTTGTCATTGTATTAGTAAAGTCACTTAATATGTGATGTTTTTTTGGCTTAGTGGGATCACATAATATTATATGGCCGAGTTTTATAACCTTGGTGGAAGGCGATGATGACTACACAGAGCTTGCTTAATGGCCAAATTGGTACCGTTTTTAACCATATCTTCCATTTTGTGTGTTATTTGAGTAGTTTATATTTATGTCAGATTCATGTGTAATACTTTTAGATATATGTTGGGCCTGGTGTTCTTTCGTAGTAGGTAAAGGTTTTTTTTTTCCAAATCATATATTTTGTTCATGTTAGATATCGCAAAAAACACAGGCCAACCCGTCAATTTTCTTGAATATTACAGAATTAGCCAAAGTTTAAAAGAACGGAAAAGAGCCTCGAGGTGTTTTCCATTCGCCTAACGAGGCGTAAGCCTCGAGGCGAACCGAGGCGCAAGTCCAAGGCGGAATCAAAAAATAAATATAAGGTAACATCCATTGGGATCCATATTGATGGCACAAGTTGACTAAAACCTTTTAGTTTAGTTTTTTTTTTATATCTAAGGTGACATCCCTGGTGTTTTTGTTGTAGGAACGGTTTTCATGCTGCCAAATTGGTCACCAGGATAACAGTGTCTTTGGGGCCATGACTTTGACACACGCGTGTCCGTGAGGTATGTTCAAATGTCCTATTTGAATAAATAGAATTTTTAGCTGTCACATTATATGTTTGTTATTTTCAATGTATCTTCATTAGCTTTTGACTGTGTGCAGACCAAGACATTTAGAGATAAAGGTGATTTCATATATATGGATGGATATTGACTACATGGATGGATTTCGATGTTTCACTATCACATTTGACAAGGTATTATTCTTGATTGTTGACTATGTTCTAATCATGATATATTTCAACCATACCTATTCGGAATTAATGTTTCAATTTCTTTGTATTATTGAATATTGATTAATTTTATGACTTTTGTTTTAGGAGACATTTCGTAATCCAAAATCTCTAGCTAATGATCTTCATGATGTTGGTATTAAAGCTATCTGGATGCTAGAACCTGGGATCAAGCATGAAAAAGGGTTACTTTGTTTATAAAAGTTGGCCCGAAAAGCATACATCGGCTCAAACAACAAACAAAAAGCCTTTTTATTGTATGTTTAGTGAATTTACTAAAATGTTTTCATATTGATTCTCTTAAGTTTTTCCATTTTTATAGGATAAGTATGATCTGGGCCTGTGTTTTCCCTGATTTTACTCGAGAGAAAGATCATTCATGGTTGGGTTAATTTAGTCAAAGATTTTGTATCTAATCGTGTGGATGGTATATGGAATGATATGAATGAACCACCTATGCTCAAGGTGATGTTTACGCCTTTTGTTTAAAATGTTTTCTTTCTGTATTATTGATTATTATCTCACAGGTCTTGTTTTCCTTGTCAGTCCACAACAATTTCATTGCCTGGGAGTGCTTTGGGGAATGGCAGACTTGATGGTTATCGAAATCACTTACACTTTCAAGGAGACCGATTCTGATTCGAGAAGGCTGATAGAGAAAGTGTAGAGGCCCAGATCATGTCGCAAGGTCGTTCTTCACGGAAATACAAATCAGTTATGTCTAAGATCTATGGCCCACAAGCCCATGCTCACAAGCAATCTTAGATTGCATATGAATTCATACATCATATCTTGTAATATATGAATTCACCCATCATTTCTTGAAATATATGAATTCATACCCATTCAATTTTGACTATGAATAGTCAAACAATGTTACTTTGTCTTTAAGAGTCAAACTAGACATGTAAATTTGACATGAACCGTAATCATGACAAGTAACATCTTGGATGAATTCTAATAGCAACATATTTACGCAACAAAAAAAACAAACACATAAATTGTTTATGCAACAAACTTTAGTTTGCAATTCCAAAGTTGATTGTGTATCTTGCTTTTTGTATCTTTCTTCATTGCTTTTCCTTTATCAAAACAATTTCTTATATAACTTGAGAGAAACTAACGCGCTATGATGTTCTAGGATTATGTCTATGCTCGGCACATGGTATATATATATATCTATATCTATATCTATACTATATAATGTATAAAATTAATCATAACCATTTAAAAGTGACTTCACTATATGCATAAGTTCATGAAAACATACAATAAAAAAGATACTAGAATGCCATAGCCACCACCGTCGGCAACGACACTAGGGTTTTGACGAGTTAGTCAAAGACGGTTTCGAGATACATGTTCATCGTCTACTTGGATTGACATTTTTCAACCCCTAATAGTATAGGAACTCAAGATAAGCGACACATTGGGTCTGATGTACAACATCAATAGTTCATAGCAGATGACAAATGAGCATATGATGATACATTGGATTTGTTGCAATACTCAAGGTAAGTTCCGACTAGAGGATTGATAAACTAACAACAACGAGTACCAAGATGTAAATTGCCGCCGCCGCATTGCGCGGGTTCCCTACTAATATATATATATATATATATATATATGGTTTCGAGGACGAAACCCTCTTTAAGAGGGGTGGAGTTGTAACACCCCAAAATTTCTAAACCATATTTTATGATAATATAAGCACATGGGGCTTTAACTGAACCACATGAAATGCTACTTATACGAGATTCCTAACATCAGGAAATAATCCCGTTAACCTTGTTAGTTTAAACAAGGCTAAAACCCATTGTAGGAAGTTAATTTAGTTTGTGGGTTTAATTAAATCAACTTGTGTGAAACTTGAGGGACCAAGTATGTCATAAAGCCATAGTTGGCTAATGGACTTAATTAAAAAAAAGGGGGATCGATTTTCATCAGGAAAATCCCCCCACACACACACACTCAAAACACATACATAAGAGCAACTCCATGATCAAACTAAATCAAGATGAAATCAAGGGGCTTTGTGTGCATTAGTCCTAAAATGAACCATCCAACCATAATACACACCAAGGTAACTTTTTTTGGCTAATTTTGATGGTATGTTCATGCTTGATTGTGACGAAAATCATGGGTTGTTATAATTCGTGAAATTGATTATTTATAATGGTTCATTTTGGGTTAGGGGACCAAAAACACACTTAATTTGGTTAAACCAATGTGATATTTTGCTTCAACAAAGGGTTTGTATTGAAGCTTGAATATGTAGAAGTGGGTTTAGTCATAAAGATGAGAACCCCTTCTAAGAGGATAGGTGGTATCACCAAATGTATGTTCTATATGTCAATCTCTAATTAGAGGGCTAATTTACATACTAGACATGTTAATCTTGGTAAAGGATGGATCCATGAGGTCCCTAAGTCCTAAATTTAAAGTTATGAAAATAACGCGTACCAAGTGTTTGAGAAAATGCCTCAATGAAACTTGATTTCACTTGGGCATAAATAATTTGTTGAAAACTTGTATATTGGTGAAACACGACCAAAATTGCGTGTAGACAAGTAAAGACTAGGTTCTAACAACCTTAGTGATCATTCACCTCATAGGTGTGAATATAAGAGACTTTGGATAGCCAAGGAGTCTCGGATTGAGGTAAAGAGGAAGCACGCATAAGGTAAGTCACTCGATGGCTTAAATCTCAATATAATCCTAGTATGTTTATATGCTTAGTTATACCTTTGTATGTATATTTGAAACTAGTCATTGGAATGTCACAAAAGAAGCTTAAACGAGATTCATAATTCATAGAAAACGGCCTTAAAGGAAGGTTGTCAATATCCCTATTAGGCTAACGGGTAAATTGGGTGAAACACTAGTTAGAGAAGGACCTAAACTGAGGGTCAACATTATGCCGATATCGATTGTTGTTAATTGCTTGAGTATATTCGTAGACTTTATGTTAGTACTCTCAAGCTAGTCTAGAAGCAAAAAGGGGCGCGAGCTAAGGTAAGTCGTTCTAAGACTCAAATCTCGTACTCATACCATTGCGATATTGACTTGCTAGGCAACCATTCCCTAATTGAAAAGTTTCCGGAGAATCCGTTGTACCAATGGGCAATGTAGACCGGGTGCTTGAAATTGCGCATAAATGGCCCACGGGGCCATAGACGCTAAGGTAGCGCCACAATGGCATATTGCCCAAGGGAAATCTTGAAAATTACCTCTAGTGATGAGGGATTAATCAAAAAATGAGGTCGTGAATCGATTGGGGAGAGAGTTAGGTGAATGGGGATACTAAAAGGTAACGAGGACAAGTCCCCGATAAAACCCATGTGCCCAAGCTTAGTCCAAACCCGCCATTGGTAAGTGTTGGGTAAGCTAGAACCAAATAATTAGCTAATATCCCTGGTGTGAACCTTTACTATGTCTTTAGATGAGCATATATGTCCAGCTTTGGTGTTGGTTTTAGGCGAATACTTCTAAACTGGTCGATTTGGATAAAAACAATATATGCATGTAATAATCGAAAAGGGAACTTGATCAATGACATATTATAAGCATGATATAATGTCCCTAGGAAGGGCCTTGAACATGGGTTTAAAAGTACCCAAATCCCCTTTAAAAACTAGTCAAGATGTTAGTTTCACAATTTGTTTTTTGTGCAGCAGCATGCGCCTAGGACGCCCAGACATGCGCCTAGGACGCTTAACTGATAGACTTCAGACGCCCAAGACCTTCTGGAGACACCCATCAAGATGCTGGGCAACGTCCTGGACGCTCAGAAGTGCGTCTAGGACGCTCAACCTATTTTTGTTTGATTTTCTTTGTTTTGGGGCCGTAAGCTATGGCCGATCTTTTTACTTCGCCTTATACTGGTTTTTTTATTCAATTACTTGACTAAACTAACACACATTCATGGGTTTATTTTTCATATTCAACCCTAGGTATATAACTCGAAGTATGGATGATGATCAAGCTCATTTTGTGAAGAACCGAACGTTGCATTGTGTTGGCTTCCACATAGACTCTTGAATTTGGGCGTAAAACTTAAGCCTTTTGGGTTGAAATCATTGTGAATAACCTAGTACTTATGTCAAGTGTTTCAAAGTCGTGTTTTGTACATATTTGTTAACGTCTTAACATGGTTTTTGGTAATAGTATCACATGTTCAACCCTTATTTTATTCGTTAAACGCAAGACAACGGGTTAGGGTCTTACACTGATGCTATTCTAAACGAAATGGAACCATCCGAAACTGAGTTCGATGAGAACTTTCTCAAGGCCCTTCGAGCATGTCCTTCAAGGCTTCACCCTTTTGATGAGCCTTTCTTGGTTTTATCTGGGATTAGTACCCAGTGGGATAAAGAGGGTAGAGATCTAGTTCTCATGAAGGGTGATCAGGGTATGCTTGTTGCTTATTATCTATTTTACTGTTTTTGCTTTGATTGATCCTTATGTCGTTTAATGTTTTCTTGTTTTTGTAGTCATGCCTGCACTAGATATCATTAAGGGTGATCATGCATCAGAGGTGGTGTTTAAGGATGCAGAGGCTGTGGAAGGTGAGGAGGCGTTAGTGAAATATGAGAAGGGGAGGCATGATGGGACGAACTATATGCCTGTTCTGAATGTTATAAGCTTTTCGAAGCCTACTTATTCCAAGGCTTCAACCAGGAGGTCAAGCTGTCGTCTGTTGAAGGCTTCCAAGCCTGCTGATGTGTCAGAGACTGTGACTGTGAGTGATGAGATTGAGGATTTGTAGAATGACAAATATGAGGGTGTTAAAACTGGGGTTCCTGAGAAAGTCCCAGTGGTTGTGGCGGAGAAGGGTAAGGGCAAGAAGACTGATGCGAAGGTTACCATGCTGAAGTCTGCTGAGGGTTCAACAAGTGTAGAAGGTGAAGGGTTTTATACCCCAGGTTGGAGTGTGAAGGTTGGTGATACTTTTAAATCCTCTGCGGTTTGTGAGGATGTGTTGGCTCATCTTGCCCCTCCTGGTGTGAAAGATACCTTGGAGGGTATGGATGATGATGCATTGTTGACTAAGATGATGATGAGAACCTAAAATCTTGTTGCTATGCTTCCCGAGGGTGTAAGCAGGTTAGAAAGAGAATGGCTGAATATGAGGACTTTGCCAAGAAGAAGAAGGAATTGAAACAATCCCTTGTTGCTCTGAAAACGGATGCTCTTGAATATGTTGAGAAGGAGAAGACTTCTATCAGTCTCATTGATGAACTTAAAAGTGGTCATGAGGCAGATACTGCAAAGCATGAAGCTGCAAGGATTCAGGTGGAGGTTGATACGGCAGCACTGGATGCAGAGAATAAGGCTTTTGAGGTATAAAAAGGAAGGTTGGAGGCTTCCCTTGCCCATGCTTTGGATGACAACAAATGGTTGATTGAGAATGGGTTCCAACAGGTGGTCACGTATCTTCTTCATTCAGCTGAATTCAATTCTGCCTTAGGGGAGGTCTACACCAAGTTACTTGTTCATGGCAAGCATGCAGGTTTTGTTGCTGGGTTTAAAGCTCATGAAGCTGGTCAGAATCTGGAGCAGTCTCCTTTCTATCAACCAAACTCTATGGAAGTGTTTAAAGAGTCGGTTGTGAAGATGGAGCATTCAACCTGTCCTTATGTCACCCAGGTTTCTTCTTTTTATGGAAAACCATTGTAGGAACTGAAGCAATTGAAGCCTCCTGGTCTGAATGAGGCGGTGTGTGTTGAAATCCTTGAATAATTTTCCAAGAAGAGAGCCTACTCTAGTGACAGTGAAGAGACTCGTGATGTGAATGGAGGTGATCAAAATGATGCAAACTTGGATACTTCAGGAACTGGTGGTGATGGTGCTGAGAAGAAACTCAAGAAAGCTAAGAAAGTAAAGGTGGGGGAGATCGCAGTGGAGGATGAAGCCTCGAAGCTTTCTGCTTCGGGCGGTGTTGCTTGAATGTCTTATGCTTTCTAATTCGTAGCTTTCTTAGCAATGTGTTTGTAAACAACTAATTATCTCATGTGGTGGTCTTTAAACAATGTTTCTTTTGTGGAACATGGTAAGGTTCCAAGTGTGGTGGTGGGCTTTTGTGAAGCCTTTTGAACAATGTTTAAGTTTATGGCTTGTTAAAGCCCTTTATGTTAATATGTAGCCCTTAAGGCTTTTTAGGTATGTTTGTGTTTATGTAGCTTGTTTGTCAATTTTATGATTGTGTTATTTGTCTTTGTATTTTTTGGGAAATGTCTTTACCAGTAGCACCTTAAAAGGTTGGATGCCGTAGTCATCCTTCCTTAAGGTAGTCTAGGCAGAAAAGTCACTGTCTATCCTATGTACACTATTTAGTGTTTCTAAATTTTCGTAAGTTTGTTTTAAAAACTTAAGGAATAATTGGTGTAGGCTGCTCAGACTCGTCTACGATATATGTAAAGAAGAACTTTGTTTGTCTCATGGAGTTGAAATGATTTAGAAACTCACCCCTTATATAGGTCTATTCAACCCTTGAACCTATTGAGCGAAATGGCCTGGGAGTTCATCCCCTTACATGGCCCATGCCATGGAGTTTTTTGCAAGGTTCTCAACCTGATAATAGGATAGAAAGACAAATATAAAAAGGGATCCTATGATCCTTTCATTCATACATAACTTAGCAGTTACATCAGATAACATAGGTTTGACAACATTTGTTGAAAGCTAAACCAATAACCTTTTAAGGTTTTTAACATTCCAGTGGTGGGGAAGCTTCTTGCCTTCCATATTGTCAAGCTTGTAGGATCCTCCTTTGTGGGTTTCAAGGATGGTGTAAGGACCTTCCCACTTTGGTCCAAGTTTTCCTTCGTTTTCTTTCTTGCTTGCTTCATTGTTCCTTAAGACTAAATACCCTGGCTTGAAGTTTTCACGTTTGACTCGAGCATTGTAGTAAGACTAAGTTGAGCAAGATTTCATTTTCATTGGTCTTGATGTCCACGTGAAGTGTTCGAGGTGTCGTAACTCATATTTTAGCAGGAATTACAGCTTCGAAGCCAAAGACGAGGTTGTAAGGTGTTTTACGTGGCTTGTTTTTCTCAGTGGTTTGATGGCCCATAGGACGCTCGGAAGCTCATCAAGCCATTTACCACCTTGTCTGCCAAGTCTGTATTGATCCCTTCAACGATGTTGCGATTCGTTCTTTCTACTTGCCCATTCGATTGAGGGTAGGCTACCGAGCTGAACACCTGAGTGATTCGATATTCTTTGCACCAGGAGCTAAAAGGCTTCTCAGCAAACTGCTTGCCGTTATCCGTGACTAGCACCCAAGAAGGCTAAACCGACATATGATGTTTTCCCACACAAAATCGATGATTTTCTTTCCAGATATCTTTCCCAATGGTTTCACCTCCAGCCATTTTGTAAAGTAATCGACTACTACAAGTAGGAATTTGACTCCTTCCTTGGACGGAGGGAAAGGACCAACTATGTCCATTCCCCACTTGTGAAATGGCCAAGCTGAATTGATATAAATCATGTAATGTTTTGGGCTTTTTGGAACGGGAGCATGAATTTGGCAAGCTTCACATTTCTTCAATTGCTCGGTTGCATCCCGGTGCATGGTGCCAAAAGTAGCCAAGGTTCATGAGTTTTGTGACTACCTTTCTTGGACCACAATGAGCCCCACATATCCCTTCATGAACCTCTTTGATCAGATACTGGCTTTGTTCAAGGCCTACACATCGAAGAAACGGAGCCAAATAGCCTTTGTTGTAGAGGATATCTTCTTGAAGCACATATTGCTTTGACTTTATTCGAACCCTTTCAGCCTCCACGTGATTTGAGGTAATTCACCATTCTTGAGGAATGCTATGAGGGGAGTTATCCAATTTGATCTAGATTCAGTGATCACATCTTGAACTTCAAGTTCCATGATGGAAGGAGTTTTAAGCACTTCGACTAATACTTTTTTGGTGAGGTGTGCAAAGTTTAACGAAGCAAGCTTGCTAAGATCATCGGCCTTCTTGTTTTGTGACCGAGGAAATTGTTTAATCTTGCAAGACTGGAATGTGTTCATGATCTCCTTTGCCTTTTCTCTGTATTTTTTCATGTTGAGTTCCTTAGCAATGTAGTTGTCGGTCACTTGGTTTGAAACCAGTGGCAAAACAGTGAAGACTTGAAGCCTATGAACAACCATTTTCCTTGCAAGCAGCTATTAAGGCTTCATACTCTGCCTCGTTGTTGGTTGTCTGAAAAATCGAGTCGAAGAGCATAGGTAAATTCTAACCCTTCAGGGTTGATTAGAACGAGGCATGCCCCTGAACCTTCAATGCTGGAAGCCCCATTGGTAAAAAGGTTCTAGGCTTCAGGGTCAGGGGGTTCGTACATGGTGATGTTAATTTCGACCACGTTTTCCTTTGGAATTTCAACAATGAAATCAACAAGTATTTGTGCTTTGATTGCTTTCCTCGGGACATAGGTGATTTTGTGATCACCTAGCTCGACAGCCCATTTGGCTAGTTGTCCCGAGGTTTCAGGTCTTTCAAGCACACTTTTTATGGGTTGATCAGTGACCACTTGTAGGGGGTGTGCTTGAAAGTACCTTCGAAGCCTTCTGGCTGTTTGTACAAGAGCATGGGCTAGCTTTTCCAAAGGGGGGGGGGGGGGGGGGTACTTGACCTCTGCCAACTTTAAAGAATTACTGAAAAAGTAAACAGGTACCTGAGCTTTGTCTCGTTCGATTGTGAGGACAACGCTGAGGGCTTCTTCAGTAACGGATAGATAGACAGAGATCGTTTCCCCTGTTTCAGAAGCAGCGGTGGTAATAAGGGAAGCAAGATGCCTTTTGTTTGGTTGAAGGCTTCCTCAGCTTCCTCACTCCATCTGAAATCTTTCTTATTAGCACATCCCTTGAGGGTCTTGTTGTAGAAAAGTAGGGACCTTTCAGCCAACTTGGATGTGAAACGCTTCAAGGTTGCAAGCTTCCCATTCAGGCTTTCCACTTCCTTCTTTGACTGAGGGGACTTCATGTTTAGGACAGCTCGGACCTTGTTAGGGTTGGCTTTGATGCTTTGCTTTCCCATAATATGTCCCAAGAACTTTCCTTCTTCGAACCCAAACGGGCATTTGACATGGTTAAGCTTCATGTTGATCTGTTTAAGGTTGTCGAACATTTCTTGTATGTCTTTAAGCATTTGTTCTTCACTTTTACTTTTGATCACCAGGTCATCAACATAAGCTTCCATGTTTCTGCCAATTTGGTTAGCAAAGGCTTTATCCACCAACCTTTGGTAGGTTGCACCTGCATTTTTTAAACCAAAAGGCATCTTTATTTAGCAGAAAATACCTTTGTCAGTGTGGAAAGCAGTCTTTTCTTCGTCCTCTTCCTTCATTTGTATCTGATGGTAACCTTTGTAAGCGTCTAGAAAACACTTGAAGGGGAAACCTGTAAGCGAGTCGACTTTGAGGTCGACCTCATGCAAAGGATAACAGTCTTTGGGGCATGCTTGGTTGAGGTCTTTGAAGTCTATGAACATCTACCAGGATTCGTCAGGATTTTGAACCATCAAGGGGTTAGCAACCCATGATTGATATTTTACCTCACGAAGAATTCCTGCTTCGACAAGCTTGTCAACCTCTTGGCAAGCTGTCTGGCTTCTTTCAGGAGCAAGGCTTCATTTCTTCTGGACAAAAGGTTTGACACCCGGGGGATTTTAAGTTGATGTTCAGCAACATCCCTTGGGATCCCAGTCATGTCACTAGGTTTCCAGGCATAGAGATCAACGTTGTCTTTGAGCAACCCTTCAAGATTTCTGAGTATGTCTTCAGGGAGGTCTGTGTTGACCCTGATCCTCTGTTCAGGATAGTCTGGGTTAATGTTTAGACCTCGTTTGTCTCGTCTCCCTTCGTTTTCTTCTACCATTAACACTTCGTTGGAGGGTTGGAGGGTTGCTACCCCATTTTCGGTAGGGAATTTTGCACTTTTTGAATTATAGAGACGACCATATCGAAGATGACTAGGCCAGGCCTTCCAATGATAATATCGTAGCTAGAAGGTATGTTGAGGACTATGAAAGTGAGTGGTTCGGTTCTTTGCATTTTCCCTTTAGATAAACTGACATCAAGGGTTATTTGCCCCAAAGGTTTGAGGGGTATGTTAGCTATGCCTTTGATGGATGACTCAGCTGGCTGAAGCTTGGAGCGTTCATCTAAGCTTAGAAGGTTGAAGTATTTTTCGAACATGATCTCTATGGCTGCTCCAGTATCAATGTAAGCCCTTTGTGTCTTTGTGGACCCTGTTAAGGCTTCCACAACAAGAGGATCATAATTCTTTTCTCCTTCTGGTGGCGGGAAGCAAACACATTGGCGTTCCCAAGCTTCCAACCTTTGACGCTTGTTAGGAGTTGCTGTTCAGCTAAGACCATGTTGACCTCTTTCTTCTTGCCTTAAGCCATGTTATCTTTAACTCCATTCACTAGGTGAGCTAACTCCCCAGATTTAACAACTTCCTCGATCCTTTTCTTGATCTGGAAACAGTCGTTGGTGTGATGACCCTTCTCATCATGAAACTCACAGTATTGGTTGGAGTTTTCGTTTCTCTTGCTCTTCGGTAAGGGACGGGGAGGTCTGAAGTTTTGCTTGACTTCCTCTGTTGCTAGGATTTCCTTGGGGGGGGGGGGTCTTTGTTAGGGCAGTGAAGTTTATAGCTTTGTCTCTGCTTGAAGGGTTCCGACTTTCAGACCTTCGGGACTCAGGTCCCTTGGATCTTCTGTCATAGGTTCCATAGTTACCTCTTTTTCTGTTTGGGCTGGAGCTTCTCCAATTAGCACCCCTTTTTCTTTGTTCTTTGATATCCACAGCCTCTTTCCCTCGGATGTGGGCTTCATCCCTTTCAAGGGCTTCTTCGAGGGTTCTAGGGAGACTCTTGTTGAAATCTCGGGTGAGGTATTTAGAGTTGATAGCATTCATGAACCCCACAACCTTCATCTTTTCATCAGCACCAACATAGGTGAGACCTTCTCTTTTATATCGTTCAATGAAGTTTTTAAGGCTTCCGTCGTCCTTTTGTTTGAACTGGAAGATGACAGTGGCATCTTTGACACAAAGTCGTTGTTGAGAGAGGTTGGCCAATAATCCTTTACCTAGATCATTGAAGGATCGAATGCTTCTAGCTGTTAGGTCATTAAACCATATTCGAGCAGATCCAACCAACATTTGCATGAACATGAGGAAGCATTCGGGGTTTCCCCACTTCTCCATATGGGCTGCTCCCAAGAATATTTGCAGGTGGTATTCGGGATCTTCAGTACCATCATGTGTTTTTATATGAGGGGGCATCTTCAGCTTGTTACGGAACTCATAGTCAGCTATTTCTTGGGAGAAACAAGACAAGCTACTAGGCTTATATGGTTGGTTCAGGTTATTTTCAACTCATGTGCCGTTGTTCCTGTTTGAGTTTCCTTGGTGAGCAGTTATTGCCTGACTAAGGAGCTGCTGCCAGGGAAAGTGAGCCATCATTTGGGCTATCATGTGAGGCATGAGGTTGAAGCCTTGAAGGCTTTCAAGCATTTTTGTATTGGTGACTCCCATAGGCATGCTCATTGAAGCACTTCGAGCCATAGGCAAGGTAGCCATGGCTTGTTCCCAGGAAGTGGGAACTGGGGATGGTACACTTGAAATTGGAGACTGCAAGAGCTGATATAGGGTGAGCTCATGTCCTAAGGGTGCACCTAAGGTTTGAGGTTGAGATGTGAACATGGGGAAGGGAGTAGGCTTGAGTGCTTGACATTCCCTGTAGGTAAGGTGCACCAGGAAAAGTAGGGCGAGTTGAGCTAGGCCCTGTCCCAGAGTTGGGAAGAGTGGACCGAGAGCTGGAAGGAGTGAGATGAGGAGGAATATGTGGCCCTTGTGAGAACGTAGGCTCTTCCTCGTTGTAATTCAGCCGTATTCTTACTCCCTTCTCCCTTTCCTTTATTACATGTTGGTTGAGAAGAGTTCTTAACTGCAAGAAGTTGTTTGCAACTCCCTCAGGAGTCTGATATATGCGTTCAGGAGTCCTCATGGTGTTGAGGAGAGGAGATGTGACCCCTGACGAGAAGGGGTTGGTGTTTTGAAGAGAGAGAACTCCGGGGAGGTGTACCCGTTGGAGTGCTCCCAGGAGTTGAAAAAGACACAAATTTATCGGGAGAGTTTTAATCTGTGTTGAGGGAAGACTGGTTTACTTCTTCCGGGGACTCAGGGTCAGACATAATTAAGAGTTAGAGCTACACGATTGATTTTATATAGGAAACAATGGCGCAACCCAACGGTGGGTGCAACTTAGAGTCCAAGGAAGGGTTAAAAGGTTTCGTGTTGTCTAATGCAGGTCGTGGCGTCCCTATACGTTGCAAAACGTAGAAGGAGGTTCAAGATTATTATCTTTTGAGTGTTATAATTCTGGTTTGAGTAAAACTCAAGACCATAAATGTTGTTATGAGCTCAAGTGAAGTGTTAGAAGTGTTAGTGTGGTAGAGGGAATCTCTACACGTGCGTTGACAAAGAGAATGGAAGATAGGTAGGTGAAAATATTGGAAAAGGTGTGTTCAGATCTGAAATGGGTGATCTAATTTATAGAATAATGATCTTCCTCTTTGAGTAGAGATAATATCTTGGTCTATTATGCAACTTGGGGACATATCACTTTTGGCCGATGATGGCTTTGGACCTGCGGTCTGTGTGTTGCAGCATCTCAATGTGTGAGATATGGACAGCTGCTTACTTTGATCGAGAAAAGTGATGACAAGACAGGCCATCTTTTGATCAGTGTTGTACCGTCTCTGAAACCTTTGTATCCTTCAACATTTGAAGCAATATTATGAAATATTATTAGGTTTATTTTGCTTTAAGCTACCCACGTCATCAATTTATATAGATACAGGTGATGAAAATATTTCTACTATCTTGCTAGCAATCGAAGAGTAACATTCTGTATAATGAATAAAAGTAACTTCGTTTAAAAAAATATGGACTTCAGGGGTTAAATTGGTAGCTTGTCTTGTATAAATAAGCCCACACTTCTATACTGAACTGGCAGACATTACCTTGAGGATATTACACGTAGACAAAAAAAAAATATAGGCCCGTATTTTTATGATTTGTATTCAATTTTTTTTTTAACGATCAACTAAAGTATTGTCGGGTACTTTGTACGCGGCCCCGAATGGCTGAAAGGGGCCCCAGACGGCCTCTAGTCTGTACGGACAGAGCCCTTCGGCCCACCCGTCTCCTGATCCAGGGAAAACCCGGCCCACATACCCGCCCGAAGGCACGACGGTAGTGAACCGGTAAAACCTGGAGGGATCAGGAGTCGAACCCATGACCACAAGGATCAAGTGTCTCTCCATCACTTCCCAACACCTACCCCACCACTAGGGCTGTTCACGAGCCGAGCCGAACCGAACGGACCTTTGCTCGTGCTTGGCTCATTTACAAACCGAACCGAGCCGATCGGCTCGTTTACATTCGATCTGAAAACCAAGCGAGCAATGTTCGAGCGCACATTTTTTCGAGCGAGCGACGAGCGGCAAGTGTTTTCGGACAACCATTAATTTGGGATGTTTCCTTTAATATTCTCGTTGCCTAGTGATGACTAAGGTTCGACCGTTCGAGAATGATGCTCTAGTTAAGGCCTGTGAGGTGATGAGCATACTACAGAGAACAATTGTCGTGTTGTGGCGTAAGTTGATAACGGGAGATGATTGCCCGTGGACAACTAATGGGAATAGGAAGTCAAACATGTTTTTTCACAACTTAGGCTTTTACAATCAAACTTAGTGTTAAGTTATCATTGGGTCAACTAGGCTAATAACTATAAATATAATTGTGTATATATGCATATATTGAGCCAAACCCAATAGAGTAGTATGTATAAAACTATATATATATATATATATATATATATATATATATATTTGTAATTAATTTGTGTGTATATATATATATAATTTTATATATAATAAACTAATAAAAATTATATCGAGCCGAACGAGCCGAGCGGACCCTTGCTCGTGCTTGGCTCATTTATAAACCAAACCGAGCCGATCGGCTCATTTACAACCGAGCAGAAAATCGAGCGAGCAATTTCCGAGCAAATTCCGAACGAGCGGCGAGCGATCAGCGAGCGCCGAGCGTTTTGAACAACCCTACCCACCACAAGGATGGGGGTTAATATCCATCAAATTGTGGCTAATGAGAATTGAACCCATGTCTCACAAATGAAAATAAAGGCCTCCTACCACTAGGCCACAAGGTGAAGGATTGATTTGTCATTTATTTCAATAAACTGTTTTGTTTGAATTAAGTAATTTTATTAGATGATCATATTGACATTTATAAACAACTAGATTATACCCCGGGAATGTCCCGGGGTTGAAAAATCTAATATAACATATTAATTTTACATATGAAATAGAATGATGCGCTTTACAGTTACATGCATGAAAGCTTCGGGTAGCAGCTAACCTAAAACAATTAAAAATATATCTCCAATGTTAACGCCTAACCTTAAACAATGTATAACTCTAATATTAATATCTAACCTAAAACAATGTATAACTCCAATGCTAACGCATGTCGAAAATAGAATTCATATTACTGATTTGAACATAATTTGTGACTTGCCTATACATGATTAATGATTTACCGGAACACTTTGTGTTTTTTTCCCTGTTTGAACAAAACCCAACAAAAATAGTTGTTTTTTTCCGTTTTTTATATAACACTATGATACTCGTTGGAAAGATAATAAAACGCTTATTAATTTGGTGTAATTTTTTTTAATTAAAAAATCTTGTAAAATTATGGGAGGAAACATAAGAGTGAAAAATCTAATTTTGTTTTTAATTTTTTTTTTCTAAAATATCTCAATGTCACATGGGATGACACATGACACATTCAAGGAGGAGAATGTTTCTTTGAGTGCCATGTCATTAAAATGACTTTGGTTTATTATATGTATAGATTAAAATCATACAACTAGAGGAAAAGTAAATTCGCATCTAAACCGACAAAGCTCTCATTTATTTTTTTACCTTATTGTTTACCCTTTCTTTTATTTAAAGTCAAGTTACTACGCAAATAAAATAACACATTTAGATATCATTTTATTTAGTTTTACGAATCTATTTATTGGTCGTCATTGTTTACGATACATGCCAAATACCAACAATGTCACCGCACAACGCGCGAGTGACTACGACCCTAGTTTTAATACTGAAAAGATGTTTATTTTACTTATACTTAGGTCATTGGGTTGTCATCGTTTATTTTACTACCAAACAGCTCCTTAGACAATATTAAACTCTTAGTGATGTTAATTATGATTTTTCTAACTTGTTTCTGAACCTGAGTACTATTATAAGTGGTGAGAGTTAAAATGAACTAATTAATAACTAGCAAGGTTCTCCCGAACGTTATCGCGCGTTCGCTGTCATTATCGTTTTGGTTTATTATGGTACCAGTGCAACAATGTCAGCCTAAGCCACCACAAAAAATTCTAGAGAAGACAGTTGCCTCGAACTAAGTTCGAACCTATGCCCTCCCTTTATGGAAATGCACATCGAACAACACCAACCCAATTTGTGTTTTATACCCAACCCAATTATGATGAAAGATGTGAAAAAAATATATAAAATAACCACACCCAGTCTGGAACCAATGATGTCTAATTAGATAAATGCACTCAAAACCACTACACCACCAACCCAATTTGTGCTTTCATATGAAACCAATCATACTTAACATTAAATAAAATGAAAAAAAAAATGTCATGCCTGGTCTAGAACCTCCAACCTCTCAAACAAAAAATAAAATAAAATGCTCCAGTCCAAACTCAAACCTGTGACCTAATGTTAAGAAATGCAAATGAAATCACTATACCAACAAACAATTTTAGGTTTTATTATGAAATCAACAAGAAGATAAGTTGAAGAAGAACCAATGTTACTGAAAAACTAACATGCAAACATACACTCGACACATACAGACATTATATTTCCACAAAATACGATGTAAAACATGCAAAAGAAAGCAAAATTTAAGCAAAGCAGACATTTTCAAAGACAACAACAAAATCCAAAAGCATAAAAAAAGTTAATGAGTTTTATAAAAAAAAAAGGCAACACACATGGCAAGACATCGGAAATGAAGAACCGGACCAAAATTTGGTTATTACCGGCGAATGTAGAATGGCTATTAGAAGAAGAGAGGCTGAAGAAAGAAAAGAAAGAAGCATATGACCAGCATGCAAAAATATACGGATTATATGTGAGAGGTAATCAGATAGTGGAATACAGATGTCATGAGGCTGCACTAACACGTGTCCAGTAAAACATATTTGATAAAAAAAATTTGGGTGGAAGCAACCAAACCAGAAGGATTCGAACCCGGGTCAACCAATTATAACACAAACCATTACACTACTACACCACCATCTTCAGATGTTAATACTACTGAAACAAAACATACTTATCAGAATGCAAATTTAAGACAGAAAAAAAGTCATTGTTCAAAGCACATTGATATATTAATATATATAGTGTAATTATATTTATCATAATTTTGTATTTAACATAAATTCGATTCAATAAATATGACGATGGAATATATATGACGATTCAATTTCGTATTTCGTAGACGATTATGTTTAATCTATTTATGAAATTATGTATATGTATTATTTATTTTTTAATAATAATTGACCGAATTTAATATTATTTATTACGATTTTTCAATCTCATTAATTTATATTACTATTAATACGAAATTTGGTTTACCATAATAGCTCTCATTAATTTTTGTGTATAATGATTGATTATGAATCAATTTAATCCGTAATTTATGCTTACCATAATTTATTGACCGAATTTATGTTTAATACGCATTGTGTTTAATCTATTTTTAAGAAATTATGTATAGGTATTATTTATTGTCATTAATAATAGTTGACCGAATTAAATGTTATTTATTATGATTTTTTAATCTTACTAATTTATATTACTATTAATACGAAATTCGGTTTACCATAATAACTCTCATTTATTTTTTGTATCAATGATTGATTATGAATCAATTTAATACGTAATTTAGGCTTACAATAATTTTTTGACTGGATTTATTTTTAATACGAAATTATGTTTAATCTATTTTTACGAAATTATGTATATGTAATATTTATTGTCATAAATAATAATTGACTGAATTTAATGTTATTTAATACAATTTTTTAATCTCATTAATTTATATTACTATTAATACAAAATTCGGTTTACCATAATAGCTCTCATTTATTTTGTGTATGAATGATTGATTATGAATCATTTTAACCCGTAATTTAGGCTTACCATAATTTATTGACCGAATTTATGTTTAATACGAAATTATGTTTAATCTATATTTACGAAATTATGTATGGAATACTTGAGTAATCACTTGTAATAGAGAGCTAGGTTATCTTGTGACACTTTGTAAACTTCAAAGTAATATACACCGACACGTTACAGTGGACGTAGGTCACAACTTGACCGAACCACTTACATCTTGTGTTCTCACTCACTCACACACTCACTTACTACGTTACTACCTTTTGGGTTAGTCTAGACGGTTTGGGTGAAGGATATTTCTTGTAGTTACATAAGTATAAACCCCTTCGGTGATTAGTGATAATCCCGGAGACACTTATTGTTTCTTCATTGGCGCCATCCAACGGTTAGAACACTTTTTCTCGTCTTTCAAACCCACCCATGGATGCACCCAACCCCAACACTTCCGTCCTCAACCCAAACGAGGAGGCTGATGTCTAGCTCCTCGGAAACACAACCACACCGAACACTGTGGTAAAACAACCCACGTCACGGCTAGAGAAGCCAAGCTTTGAGGTCCGTGACGTAGCCTCTGAGGACGACGCTGAAGGTAACTCTGAGGAGGACCCTGACCAGTGGCTCCTCTGTCAAAGCATAAAGAGCGCTGCTATCTATCAGCAGATGCTCCTGAAACAAGCTAAAAAGAAGGGTAAGACCCTCATGTACGACACCCCGAAGAAGAAGGGGGATAAGAAAAAAGACCCAGCTGGTCGTCGTGACTGTCGTAGCGGGGAGCCCAGCGGAAACGCTGGAACTCGGGGTTACGCAAAGTCACACGACCTATCGGATGACTACGAGTCATCCGACAGCGACTCTAGCTACAAAGGAAAGAAAAACCGCATACATCACTCAGATGTAGACGAAGACTTGGTCAAGCCATTTAGGCCAAAGTCTTTCGCGGAGAATCAAAGTTTGTCGTGCGCATAGCGACAACTAACATTCCAAGGAAGGCAAAACTTCCTAGCAGCATCGGCAAGTACGATGGCCTGCGTGACCCAGATGACCATGTCATGACTTTGAATGTGTGGGAATGTCAGTCAACTGGCCGGTCCAGGTTTGGTGCCACCTGTTCGCCCAAACTCTCACGGGCGCGGCCAGGGTCTGGTTCGACAATCTCCCCGCGGGGAGCATTAAGGACTTTGACGACCTCACCAACAAGTTCGGCAGCCACTTCCCGCACCTCCGCAAGCACAAGAAAGACAAGGCACACATACTGTTGTGCCGCCGTCATGATCATGAGTCCATTGAGGACTTCATCGTTCGCTTCAACAAGGAGGCCCTGCAGATAGGGTGCGGAGAAGAACTTACCCGCGCTGTGTTCATTCACAATGTACGCAGCCCGGAACTCATGAATTGCCTTATAGGCAAGGACGACATCCCAGAGTCATGGGATGACCTCATCCATGCCGCCAAAATTTACGCTTCTTCCGAGAAGTCCTTCAATCAGATGCACGGCTTCCAACCGCAACACCATAATAATAATAATAAACACAAAAACAAGTCTGTATGGAGCCGCATCTCAGGCACCGCTGATGAAGGAAAGTACTCCCCAGTGGGCGACGCCCGCCAACTGATCAGCACAAAACAAATGCGGGAACAACGTGGCCAGTCTAAAAAGAACCACGATTGGACCCCGCTAATCAAAACTCCGTCTCAGGTTCTCAAAACCAAGCAACTCAATCTCAAGGAGCCCAGACCCCTTGGGAAAAAGAAGAAATGTTGACCAAAGCAAGTTCTGTGATTACCACAACGACTTCGGCCATCTCACAGACAACTGCTACAGTCTAAAGATGGAGATAGAGGCCGCGTTGAAGTCTGGGAAACTCGGTCATTTGGTCCAAAACGTCCACCGCGCTGGCAAAGGACACGCGGGTGATGACAATCAAGCGGAGGGGTCATGGAAGAAAATTCGCGACCTCAACACCCATACCGCTACAATCATCCCCCGCCACCAGTGCAACATGACGAAGCGCGGGAAGAAGCCACAACAGAAAAAGTTCCCTCGTGCGCAACCGGCGGACGAGTCATGGAAGGAGGCTGACGTCCTCATGCCCAAAGTCCGCGGCAGAGCTTCCTGCACAACCCCGGTAGTTATCACCGCAGTCTTCAGACATTACCGCACGCGGTACATGTTTCTGGACGGCGGACGCAGCACTGACATCATGTAAGATCAGTGTTTTAAACAGCTAGACGCGGAGGATAAAGCCAGGCCCGTACCAGTCAACGAGCCAATTTCCGGTTTTATCCATGAAACAATCATGTCGCGAGGCATGCTCTCTCTGCCAGTAACCTGGTCTGACGGCAAACATGAGCGCACGGAAATTTGTGACCTCATGGTCTTGCCAGCAAACTCTAACCATGATATCCTACTGGGGCGTGAAGGCATTGCGCGCTTCAACGCAAATGCCTCCACCGCACACGCAATGGTCGGCTTCTCAACCAGAACAGGCGTTGCCTTCATTCGGGGAAACAAAGATTGCCACTCGACGGAAATCTCGAAACCCCCAAAAATGGTGAACACCGACGCCCGTACAGAGCTGGAAAAATGGGTACTTAACCCTAAATTTCCGGAGCAAACGGTGATCATCGGCCATGAAATCTCCGAGACCATACACAACCATCTAAAACAACTGCTAATCAGCAACATGGATGTGTTTGCATGGAAACCGACAGACATGGTAGGCGTTTCGCGCGACATAGCGGAACATAAACTCAACGTCTACCGCTCCGTGGAGCCGATAGTCCAGAAGAAACGAAGTAAGGGCCCGGAGTAAACAAAGGCCATGAACGAACAAGTCACCGAGCTGCTCAATGCGGGCATCGTCCACCCCATCAGATACCAAACTTGGGTCGCCAATCCCGTCATGGTAGGCAAGGCCACCGGCGGGTGGCGCATGTGTGTTGATTACAAAGACCTCAACAAGGCGTCATTGGGAGACATGCTGCGGGACATCCAGCAAACGTTCAAGCAATTGCGCAAAGTGCGCATGAAACTGAACCCAAGCAAATGCTCCTTCAGGATGGAGGAAGGCAAGTTCTTGGGCGCCATTGTGACGCGGGATGAATTTCGCGCAAATCCAGAAAAAGTACAAGCCATCGAGCGAATGCCTTCTCTCGCTTCCGTCAAAGAGGTACAAACCTTAATGGGCCGCATGGTCGCCCTCAACCGAGTTCTATCAAACTACGCTTCAAAGTCATTCCCTTTCGTGGACACTTTGAAGAATTGTTTAAAGAAGAGCAACTTCCGCTGGACAGCGGAAGCCGAATCAGCTTTCCAAGACATGAAGCAGTGCCTCATGAACCTACCAACTTTAACTGCGCCACTACCCAAAGAGCCGCTAACATTATACCTTTCTGTCACAGAAAGAGCGGTAGGAGCGGTACTCCTGGTAGAGTGCAAGGGAGTGCAAACGCTGATCTATTACATCAGCCGCATCTTATTGGACGCGGAAACAAGGTACACAATTATGGAAAAGCTGGTTCTCGCCTGGTGCATGCATCTCGAAGACTGCGCCGGTATTTCCAAGGCCACCCAATCAACGTCCTCACGGACTATAGACTCAACGACGTCCTTGGCAAGCCAGAGTTATCAGGTCGCTTGGCAAAATGGGCTATTGAATTGGGAGAACACACAATCCATTACAAGCCAAGGCCCGCCATCAAAGGACAAGTCTTGGCCGATTTTGCCACAGAAATACCAGCAGATCAAGTCGAAGAGTGCAAAGCCGAACAGTCCCCCGCGCCCGCCATGGACTCGTCACAAAAGTGGTCCCTCTTCACTGATGGATCCTCTAATGACGATGGCGCCGGCGCGGGACTCCGCCTCATTAGCCCAGATAAACATGAGTTCACATACGCCATCCGCCTTGACTTCAAAAGCACAAATAACGAGGCGAAATACGAAGCGCTGCTGGCAGGCCTCCGCATAGCGAGAAAAATGGGGGCTAGGCACGTGGAGGCACACGTGGACTCACTACTTGTCGCACACTAGATCAACGGGACGTATGACGCCAAGGACGAGACCATGGCCTTATACTTAGAGCAAGCCAAAAGGCTCATGCGCCAGTTTGATTCCTACACTGTTGAATACATACGGCGCAGCGAAAACAAGCCGGCTGACGCATTGAGCAAAATGGCTTCCACAGTCTTTGAACATTTGGCAAAAGAGGTCCGCGTCGAGGTCCTTAGCAAACCATCTGTACCACTGCGACAAGTCAACGTCATCCAAACAGGCAACGCGTCCTGGATGACCCCAATCAAGGCCTACTTATCCTCCGGCACCTTGCCTGACGACAAGTCAGAAGCCCGGAAGATCAAACACAAGGCCCTTCACTATCAGCTTTCAGGTGGCGTCATGTATAGGCGCTCTTACCTAGGGCCACTACTCCGATGTGTCAACTCCGCAGATGCTTCCTTCCTCATCAGAGATATACATGAAGGATCTTGCGGACCACACGCTGGCCCAAGAATGGTAGTAGCAAAGCTGATGAACGCGGGATACTACTGGCCAGGCATGCACTTGGACGCAGTCAAAGAGCTGCGCAAATGGGACAGTAGCCAGCGCCATGCCCCGAACACCCTACGCCCAAAAAACGCAATGGTACCCGTCACAACGGCATGGCCCTTTCAAAAATGGGCTATCGACCTAGTGGGACCATTCCCAGCGGCGCCAGGGAATGTCAAGTATTTAATTGTTGCCATTGACTACTTCACCAAGTGGGTCGAGGCAAAACCTCTAGCCAAAATTGATGGCGCTCACGTCAAAAAGTTCATCTGGGAGTTCATCATTTGCCGATTCGGCTTACCCATGCAAATGGTAAGCGACAACGGCACACAATTCGAAGACCAAGCCCTACAAGAATGGTTGGCACAAATGGGTGTCCAACAAATATTCACGTCAGTAGCGCACCCGCAGGGCAATGGTCAAGTGGGAAGAGCCAACCGAACCATAGTCGAAGGCATCAAAGCGCGGCTCGGAACCAAACGAACTGGGTGGGTAGACCAACTTCCCCATGTGCTATGGGCATACCGCACCCTGACAAAAACAAGCAACGGTGAAACACCATTCAGCCTAACATACGGTTCCGAGGCTGTCATCCCCGCAGAAATCGGCTGCCCTACCGCAAGGGTACTGTTGGCCAACCAAAGAAATAGTGACGAAGAACTCCGCCTAAACTTGGACTTATTAGAAGAGCGGCGTGATCAAGCCGCCATCATAGAGGCAAAATACAAGTCACAACTCGAGCGCTATGACAACCGGCGCGTCAAAGAGCATGCATTCAAGGTTGGGGATTACGTTTTCCGAAACAATGAGGCATCCAACGCGGAAAAGCCAGGGAAACTAGCCCCTACATGGGAAGGCCCTTACAAAATACAAGAAGTCTTAGGCAAAGGCGCGTACGCGCTTGAAAGGATAGATGGAGCACCAATCCCAAGAACCTGGAATGCCGCACAACTGCGCCCTTGTTACTTGTAAGATATTCAATACCGCGGGCTACACACTCCCATGTAATTACTTTATCAATGAAAATCGTTGTTTCCTATATCTGTTGTCCTATTTGTTTTTCCGCGCCACAATCTTCAAGACCTAGGTAAGACCACGTCGGACTGACATAGCCAGCCATTAGAGCAAAAATACCAGTCTTCAAGACATGCCAAGCGCAAGTCGGACTTATACATTTTGCTCGAACATGCCGCGCTACAGTCTTCAAGACAGGTTTACTTGTCGGACCCAAACAGCGCATACACAGATAAATATTAAACTCCTCTATTCAAGACTTATGTAAACGTAAGTCGGATAAGGAAAACACATTATCTAAACGCGCCAGAAAGGTCTTCTAGACAAGGCTCTCACGCGCCAAGGTCGGACTTAAAGGCACAAGTTGTGTTCCACGTCAGTCTTCAAGGCAAAGTTGTAGGTCCTTTGAATGGATCGATTACTAGCTAGATCAGATCTATCAAGGTGCGGAATCCCTTGATAGATGTTTATGCAAACTATGAACCGAATAAACGAAGAACACGAATGAAATACTTATAAAACCGTCTTCTATTGATTATAAACAGATTACAATCAATTCAAGACAACGTTGTAGACACACTAACAACACTCAAATGAACAAACTCTCAAAGCTCTCAATGAAAGACCTCTAACCCTAGCCTACACCCCAATGCCCATATTTATAGTGCATGGGCCAGAAGATAACCTACGAAGATAAAGCCTTGTGAAGATAAAGATTTCGTGAAGATAACTATCTTCACAGGCATCTTCTCAAGGCATCTTCTCAAACTATATATGTTTGCTAGGGTAAAACACAAAAGACTATCATACGTTATACAAAATGACTATCTAAATGACTATCTACTAGCTATTGTATCTAGTAAGCTGTTGTCACACAGAAATGCACCAACAAACTCCCCCTTGACAATAGCTTCTAGATGTCTTCATCTTTATGCAATTTGATGACTCTAAGTCTTTGGATTGCTTCAGCTTCAATGTACTAACAAACTCCCCCTAAGCTGATGAATCCAATCTTTGAGTTTTGTTACCACTTGAGTCATCTGATCATCATGATCTTCATATTCTTCAGCTGGTGAGCAAATCATTCATCTTTTCAACTCTGACTTTTATGAGTGAGCATTAATGCATTTGGAGATGGAGGATCTCAGCATGAAATCTTGACTTATGCACTTCACTTTGATAACAACATCAATCTATGCATCTTGCTTTATGCACTTCACTTTGACATCAGCATCAATCTGTGCTCTATCACAAACAAACACCTCGATAGACACATTAGCCAATTTCACATTAAAGATAAATCAATATTTATCCCGATATGCAAATGCATATGCAAAAACACAATTTATCAGTTCAAAAAGGAAGACCTTGAAAAGAAAATCTTTTTGGTATTTTGGTTTTAGAATATAATAAAACAAACTAAAAATATTTACAATGCATCTTTTTGTGAGAATCATGTGCAAGAAGATCATATCAGCTTTGTTAAACTGTTTCACACTTTCAGTTATTTTTATTAATTTAATTTTGTGAATAACAGTCCAAGACGATTACCGATATTGTTTATCCACTTAAACAAGCTACACGAAAGTTTCAAAGCTTGTACCTTGTGGTATGATTAATTGACTTTATACTGTAATACCAGTGTGTCCCACAACATGACATATCCCCGTGATCAAGGTATGCACAAAGCTTCTTCGTAACAGGTGAGTATATTGTTGCCATCTGTATAATTTACAAGGTACGAGTCACATCGGTGTACAGGTCAGCATATATCTGGATGCAGCAAAGTGACCAATGTGAACTCAACCAGGGTTTGGACAAATACCATTTTGGTACGAATTTTAGCTTTTGGCCATTTGAGACTGCCGTTTAGCATTTTGGGTTTTGGCATTTATCCTTTGGATTTGCTCTTTTAAGATATCATGGTTGTGCCTAGGTCAGCATATTTCTGGATGCAGCAGAAGGGCAGCCAGGTTATCCCCGGATAGATCAACAATATAAAGACCCAAAACCTCAGATTTTGGCAATCTATCAACGCAAGATTTAAGATTATGAAATCATACGCCAATGATATGTTACCCACTTGGTACACAGTCATTTATATTTATATCACTTAGTAAGCCGATCTGTTCATGTCTCTTGCCTACCGATACATCATATGATGGAGCTGTTATCACATTAAGCACTTTTTAAGTTTATTTTTAAGTGTGACACTCCAACTGCTGATGTACTATCATTTCTTCTCTTTCTCACCATGACGTCTCATTTTTTAATTTTTCAATGTTTTTGTATTTTTCAAATTAAATTATATAACTCCCCCTAAACACACGCACACATCTAAATCTTTTTGGCTTAGGGAAATTTCTCCCCCTAAATTTTTGTTTTTCTGAAAATAAAAACAGAAATTTAAAAATAAATAGTCTCCCCCTTAAACCGACAAAAGGTTTTCAATGTGAAAAGAAGAATAATATGTGTAACTTTACAAAGCAAAATTAATATCTTCATCGAAGTAAACCATTCGTTACCATTGGTAACCTATAATTCACCTCAGATAATTTACAGGAACAACCACTGTCGAACAAATCAACAGTCCTCCACAGTCGTCCTGCACTCACTCAACAAATCAGTTAGTACGAGGAACCCAGACCTTAGTGGTCTTGGTTTGACCTCGTTCATTAACATAAGTAAACTCATTTAAGTGTCCATTACACCTTTCAGGTGACTTGGATCTGTTGCTCGTGGATTTTTGAGACTGATAATTGGAAACATTTTGATAGTGATTACTTGAAAAGTATTGATTCCGATTATTATACCCTGAATTTCTGAAAATTCTTTGTTGATTATTTGAGTTATGGAAACTCCTATAATCATCTCTTCGAGAGTTTACATGTTGTTTTTGATAATTTCTTTTGTGAAAATTTCGATAACCATCATTCTGGTATCGATTTTGATGTTGGACCCTATTTGATTGACCATTGTAATTATTGTATGTTGGTGACTGATTTCTTGGTCCATCAAATTGTCCCGAACATGAAGTCTGAGGATTTGATTTAGATTGATTGTTAGAACATGGTATTGCTTGTTTACCCTTATCAACCTGATTCCCATCCTTTGCAACTCCCTGTTGTTGCGTTTGACCAGACTTCTTATGTAACTTCCTCTCACCAGATTTTTCAATTATCTTAAACGGGCAACAACTAGCAACATGCCCTCTAATACGACAGTTAAAGCATGATCTTTTCTTAAGCTTAGATTGAGGAGTAGACTGTGAAGAAGAGGGTCTAGAGTCATGAACTGCATTGGAAACTACTTCGGTAAAAACAGTTTCTATTTGTCCCTGAGCAATAGACGACATTGGGATTTCACTATCAGAAAATATCCTGTCATTACCCTTAAGTTTATACAACTTCTTAACAGTTGTTTTATGATTTAATTTCCTAATTTCACTCTTCTTGACTTCTACAACCTCATTCATTTTTTCTTTACTGCTCTTAGATCCAACAGATTCCTTTTCAGCAAAACTAGGACTCTTAGGCAAATCGATATCCTCAGATTCGACAACAGGTGGTTTACCATTTACCGCATCAATGAACTCTTCCTTAGAAGGCAAGAATGAGTAGTTCCCATTGAAGGGAGGGGGAACATCATTGTATCCTAACCCTGATGACTCATTCCTATCCTTTTGGGAATCTATGATGATGTTATGAAGGTACTTGGTACTACGACACTGTTCAACCTGCCTGTGAAGTTCAGCTATCTTAATCTTTTGCTCATCTATCTCTTTGTTTTTCTCAGCAATGACCTTTTGATTGTCAGCTATGGCTAGATAAGCTAGATCCAGATAAGTGATCTTATCCTTAACTACAAGGTCTAACGCCTTACGGTCCTTTTCTACAGCTTTTAGCTTTGTCTTAAGATTATCCTCTCTAATCTTGTTGCCCAAATTAAACTCTTTTTCTTGATTTAGTAGCACAACTAACTCAGTGTTATGTTTAGCTACTTTATCATTTTCAGCCACTAATAAGCCAATTTTCTTAGCATAATCCACACATTTTTTACATGCATTAACTATAGAAGAGAGAGAAATGTGTACCTTTGTGTCGATGGAGTCCAATTCAGACATGTATGCGATGAACTCCTTGGTAGACATCCCTTTTGTGTCCTCGAGGTCAATGACATTTGGCACAACTGCACTCTCATCATTTACCTCCTCAGCATCAGCAGCTTCCTCTGCTTCCTTTTTCTTGTCCTCATCACTTTCTGCCATCGAAGCTTGATCACTTGCTCCCTCACTTGATTTATCTTGTTGATCTGGTAGTAACACCTTTGGGCTCTCACTGCTTTCTGAGGAATGACAACTTGAGCTTTGTTCTGTAGAACTCTGATGAGTGTGACTGTTCACTGTAAACCGTCTTCCCAAAGCCTTCCATAGGTCGTATGAGTCGTAATAAAGCCTAAAGTGACTACAAATCGCATCTGACAGAGACATGTTAATTGTTGCAAAAGCCTTACCTTCAGCATCGTACATTTGTTTATCAGACTCTTTCATTTCACTGTACGTTGGTACTCGCTTGATGCCGTCATCTCCTTCATAGGCCGGTTTGACATACCCATAGATGATACAGTCCCACATTCTTTCATCCTCAGATTTGATGAATGTTTCGAATTTGGTTCGCCAATCCTCAAAATGCTCAGTTTTTACCAGTTTGGGAGCAGTTTGAATGGCACGTCTAAAGTCCATTTTAACTCCTTTAAAGCACACAGCAGAACGTTTCAAATAGATTTTGGTATACCTGAGTCAAAATCTAAAGCCCCTTTGCTCGTTCAAAATTAACGTACCGATTCAAAAAATCGCTCGAAAAATTACGGAAAAATATTTTCACCAAATTTTTCCACGAGTATAATTTTCGAATCCTTAATCCCCAGAAAAATTTTCACCAAAGAAAATTTTGACAATTTCTAGACTTTTTTTTTTTTGTCCTACAGATTAGTCTATGTCAATGAGTCGGTCCAGAGAGTCTAGTTCAACACCGATAATCCCCTACGATCCAAAACGTTATTGGCCTGAATTCAAGGTTCAAGTCACAGTTCAAATCAATTTTATTTTAAAAAAAAAATGATCAGTCCAAATCACACTTAAAAATAATAAATGAGAATAATTAATAGAAAAAGGATAATAACCGAAACAAAATAAAAACTAATAATAATGACTACAACTAATTGATTTTAAATGAAACGTGAAAGCCGTTTTCTAAATGTAACTACAAGAAAGGTCCGAAGATGTTTAGTTCAAAGGATATCTATGCGAAGATATCTAGTGGTCCGAAGATACTTATGAGTACTCCGAAGATATGGTCCGAAGTTGTTAAAGTCTAGTGAAGATGTGGTCCGAAGATATGTTAAGGTTTAGTGAAGATATGTAGTGAAGATGCCTAAGGTGAAGATGATGCCTAGTGAAGATAGATACTCCGAAGATACTAATGGTCCGTATCTATCAAGGTGCGAAAATATGTTCTTTTCACGAAGATACGGATTACAAGTTCCAATGATATCTGAGCTACCTACAATCCGAAGATACTAGAAGAAAAGATAGTTAGATGAACAATGGTCCTACACGTGTTAACTGAAGATAGTTAGTGAAGATATATGCGAAGATGGTTAGTTATATGCGAAGATATGCTTAATATTTATCCAATGCGAAGATGAACAAGTTCAAAGATTCCTTTTGATAAACAATCCCTATCTTCGCTAACCAACTGATCGAATCTGAGCAGACAATATTGATTCAAGACTCTTCAAATTCAATTAAAACTTTCAGGAAATTTTTAATTTTGACCGATAATGATTTAAACGTAAAAACACACGTTTCAATCGAATCAATATTTGCAATAATCAAAGCTTGAACCGTACAATCTTTTGAGCCTAATGCTCTGATACCAATTGTAGGTCCTTTGAATGGATCGATTACTAGCTAGATCAGATCTATCAAGGTGCGGAATCCCTTGATAGATGTTTATGCAAACTATGAACCGAATAAACGAAGAACACGAATGAAATACTTATAAAACCGTCTTCTATTGATTATAAACAGATTACAATCAATTCAAGACAACGTTGTAGACACACTAACAACACTCAAATGAACAAACTCTCAAAGCTCTCAATGAAAGACCTTTAACCCTAGCCTACACCCCAATGCCCATATTTATAGTGCATGGGCCAGAAGATAACCTACGAAGATAAAGCCTTGTGAAGATAAAGATTCCGTGAAGATAAAGATTCCGTGAAGATAACTATCTTCACAGGCATCTTCTCAAGGCATCTTCTCAAACTATATATGTTTGCTAGGGTAAAACACAAAAGACTATCATACGTTATACAAAATGACTATCTAAATGACTATCTACTAGCTATTGTATCTAGTAAGCTGTTGTCACACAGAAATGCACCAACAAAAGTATAACACTTACGCGTCGGACTGATCAGCGGAACACACGTCCTAACTTCTACTTACACACTGGGTGACGATCTAGTTAAATAAGTACACAGAAGTTAGCGCGAGAAACAACAAGATATAACAAACAAAGTTTCCATTAAAAATTGGGAGTTAAAAACCTATTTACATAAAGTATTTACAAGTACAAAATGGCGCAAGAAAGCAACCAATACTTAACTATCAGAGCCGTTGAAATCCAGCTGCTCCTCTTCACTATCATGATGTGCGCCAGAAGCACCTTCGCCAGCGGTTTGCTGATGCGCTCTCTCCTCCGCCTACCTGGCCAAGTCATCAGATCTTTATATGTAATACCTTAAGGCAGCAGGAGGATCAGCGTTTCGGTTGCAATCCGCCACCACTTGAAGGATGGGGAACTCGATCTTTTCGAACTTGACCAGTTCCGCCTCATACTCATCCTTCAAGGGCTTCCCATAGTGCTCCGCCATATCGATCCTATCGCCGTTCATGGCGGCCAAAAAGCCATCTTCATAACCTTCGCCATATCCACAGGCGGTGGCGGCAGCAACAATGGAAGCGACCTGGTCACCGAGCTTTGGCTCCTGCCAGAAGCGCTTGAAGATCTGCAAACAAAAACAATAAGTCAAAATTTGCATAAAAATAAAGGCAAAAAGAAAGCAAGTCAGAAGAAACTTACCCCATCAATGCCGCTGGTCATCAACCAGCGGAGGGAATCTTGCAGCTTCTCTTGGGCAGAGGCAGACTCGTCAAGCAGCTGCTTAGCATTACCTCCTCTTTCAAGGCAGCAGCACGAGCCTCCTCGGATGTAACACCCCAACCGATGGCGGAAACATCGGGAAGTCACGTATTGATGATTGTTCAGTAGCTCATGGTAGATAATAAATTTCATTAAATGAATTAAATATATTACATACAATTGTTCTATAAGAATTTGTACATCAAAATAAAAAAAATATACTAGATACACATCTTCAAGCAATAACTCTAATCTTCAAGCAAGCTATAACCTGAAACATGTTAAGTTTGAAAATATTTTGGGTCAACAAAAGTTGGTGAGAATTACATAGGTTTTGATAATCGAATAAAGCTTGTACAATTCAAGTGTCATGGCAAGTCTAGTCCATATGTGAAAACATACTAGAAGTAAATCGAGTGCATAATCAACCCTTGTGACTGTTATATTGTGGTCCATCCCATACGCTCATGGTTCACTCGATTATGTTATGCGATAACAATCACCCACGCTACCTATGTAGGAGGCACGTATCCGGGTGGGATTGTCAGTCAAATAGATCTATCATTGTATACCGTCGGTTGATCAATGTTAATGATTATGCTAGAATATTGTGCTTACCCTAGTCATGTTTAAGACATAATGCAACATAGAAAAACACATAGACACTTTATGATTGAATTGCATATAGAATGATGTAACATGTTTCACCCCAAAAATAGTGAAAAATAGAAAAGGGGCTATGTAAAACTCACCTTAGCAAAATGTTATGTCTCGTGAAAATAGGATATGTGTTGCCCAACGACGCCAAGTATTACCCTATAATTGAGGTAATAAATATGTCTAAGTCTTTCTAGCCTACGAATATATTCTAGGGTTTCGAATTGGGGATAAATTGTTTAATAAATAAGAGAAATTTGATAAATAAATAAACAAAAGTCTTTTTGTAAATTTTAAATTAAAGATGGTCACAATGATAAGTTTTTTATAAAATTATTTCCTTAAAAATAGAATATTAAATCTATTTATTTCAAATTGTCAAAATATAACTTTAATATTTAAAAATATAAAAATTAAAGAATTATTAAATTAAAAATTGTATTTCTGTTCCAAATAAATAGAAATAATTTATATAAAATTTTGGTGCAAAAATATTGAAAAATGACTTTATTATGATTTATTTATGATTAAAACTAACAAAAATTGATTAAAAATATTAAATAAATGATTTTTCAGAAATAAAAATCATTTCAGAAAAGTTTATTGTTATAAAAACTCAGAATAATTTTTGTGGAAATTTATATAATTGTTTTGATATTTTTATAGAATTTTATAATTAATAAGGAATAAACTTGTAATATTTATTATATATAATAAATAAATAATTTTTTGAAAAACTAAAAGTTGTATAATAAACTTTGTTATGAGATTAACATAATAAAATTTTTATAGAATTTATAAAGCATTTTTAGTATTTTTAAAATCATTTTTAATAATAATGAATTCAAAGGTATAAAAGATAAATAAAAAAAGAAAAAGAGAAAAAGAGTTGCATGTGCCAGGGCTCGAACCCGAGTCCCTGGCCGGCTCAACGTGTTAAACAAGCTGGCATCACTAACTGATCTACAAGTCAGTTGGTGATTATTTGTTGGTTGGTACTGAATAAGTGATGACTGTAATGAGTCATCTTCCCTAAATGATAAGAGCAAAACCCTAGATTTCCTAATCCCGTTAATTAGTCATCAATAGCCCCTGTAATGTTGGGGCTATTGCTTGGACAGGGCCGATTAACAAAACCAAGCAAACAAAAGGTACTTACAGTGAGTAGAGAGATAAGAACGAGAGGTGAACCGGAAAGTCAACAACGATTGATTACTGGATTAACACGAAGGGTTAACAGAAATTGAGGGTGAGGAATGTGTTATCGGCACACTTAGGTTGTGGTAGAAGGTCCAATTTATACTGATTGTTACGAATTGGTTGGTATGGAATGTTTGACCTCGAATTGAATGGTACGCGTCCTAGGGTTTCAATTGGATTGATTAACACGAAATTGACAGCTGTTGGTGACAAGGAGGGACGGTTAAAGCACGAATCCATTGCAATTGTTTCCTAATTTGGCTTGAAGACGCGTCAATTGCTCGGGTATATTGTCGGCAGGCTGGTTGACCTTCTAAAGTCCAACCTAGTGACTTGGGGTCTGTTTAAAGATTAAAGGTTCTAGATTAGAACACCAACACTGATGTGGCCTAGTGGTGGGTGTTTATTGTGGTAAGTAATGGACCGGTTTGGGCGCGGGTTCGAGTCCCGGCCCAAACGGTTTTTATTTTAAAAACCCTTTTTATATATATGTTTAATCTACAAAATGTTACGAATATGTTTTCATTAACATACGAAACGTCAAGATCCCACGACTTTATAAAATTCGAAACGAAATTACAAGGTATATATATATATATATTTTTACCATTAACTAAAATATGAAATATTATTATTATTATAAATACATATATATATATATATATATAAGTTGTGTGTTAGGCATATTGTATAAAAAGATGTATAAAACGAGGGCTTTGTGTATAAAAATTTGGGGGAAAATTTTGCGATGTTACAGTCTCCCCTACTTTTGGAAACTTCATCCCGAAGTTTATTGAAAACACAGGGTTGAAGGGGATTGGATAGAAATTAGGACATGTGTGTTAAGGCTTGACATGAATAGAATAATCTTGTTTCAAATAATTTGGATATGAGGGTAGGATTAAGTGTGTCTTGAAATTGCAATAAGAATCTTAAGTTTTAGGAGTCCTATAAGAAATGAGTCGATGGACTATTGAAAGAATAAATGAACTACTAGGCAACTAAGGTTTATAGTTGGTCAACTACCAAAAACCTTGATAGAATTTCACACCACCTTAACGTACCTGTAAATTCATGATTACGTTCCGGACCGCAATCACCAATTTACCTTACATTAGGGTTTTGTGTCCTTCTATGCCTCTACCGATTTTTGAGCAGGTTTGATAGCCTCCACCAGTCGTTGAGCAGGTTGTAGGGCCTCTCCCGACTGTTGGAAAGACACGATGACCTCTACCAATTGTTGAGTAGGTTGTTTGGTAGCCAACTAACTGTTGTACAAGTAAGTAAGTATATAGCAATTTGTTCACATTCAAACAAGCATGTATCCAAGTGTTATGATAATACTAGAATTTATTACTTGAATAAAAAGCGTCAATACATAGAATTAAAAAGTAGACATCATTCAAATGGTGGGGCTTGCTGTTAAGTAGCTGGAGGGTCTTGATCTCGGTCTAGTTTAGGGCATCGGTTACGGAAGTGATTTGGGTTTCCACATTCATAGCATTGACCATAGTTACCAGGACGATTAGGATTAGTAACCTGAGCAGGGTTGGTTGGTTGGTTGGTATAAGGGTTTGGGGTCTCGCGACATGTGTTGACCAGGTGGCCATACCTACCACACAAGCGACACGCTGAAACAGTGGGATGATGTCGATTGCATGTGTTACACAATGGAAAGTTTCTTGTATAAGGTTTCTTGTTAGAAGCTTGTGTAGTGAGGTTTACATCAGGATCCCTGGTCTTACGCTTCCGGTTCTCGGTAGTAACTGCGGTCACAATACTTGTTTTCTCATCTTTCCGAACTAAGGTCCTGTTCTTTACGTGATTTCCATCGCCATTTCCATTTCCATTGCCGTTCCCATTCATTTGGATGACTTGAGCCAACAAGTTAGAAACCAGAGTTGTGATTTGTTGCGCCATTTGTTGGGAAATAATCGCAGCTAATTGGGCATCACCTCCATTGTTGTGGTTAGTGTTGTGGTCGTGGTTGTGGTTGCTGTTCCCTTCCTCATGATTGTCACCACTGTTAATGCGAGTGATGCGACGTGGAGACATGATCTGTAAGGGACACAATGATGGTTCAATGAGGCATGAAATGAATGAGGTAATATAGGGAATGTAATCATTTATTCATTAATTAAAACGAATAAACGAAAACGTTGACTTGTCAAAGATTCTAGATTCTAATAACATAGTGAAGACATGCTTTAGCCTATAAGTGAACACTCATCCCGAGAATTCCCAGGTAGGCATCCGGGTCCCTCGTCTGATTGGGATATATGCGCAATGCCAGCCTAGACAGAAAACTCAGAATACAGGCGTTCACCCTTCCAGATTGCACGTGTTCGTTATTAAAATCTAGAACTTCGACGAGATCTCAAGGTGGTTCAGGCTAAACCTGAGGATTTTGTCCTATTAGTCTAAGAGTAGTTCCAGTGATGGAGAGCAATCTTCTTGTAGGGATTAAAGTAGGGATAAGAAGTAGGAGTGAGATAGAGAATAGCAAGTAAAAGAGCAAATACTGGTTATATTCCCATGGTTATAGACTAGATTATTTTTCTAATAACCTAATTCCCTATAACCATGGCTCTGATACCAATCTGTAACACCCCAACCGATGGCGGAAACACCGGGATGTCACGTATTGATGATTGTTCAGTAGCTCATGGTAGATAATAAATTTCATTAAATGAATTAAATATATTACATACAATTGTTCTATAAGAATTTGTACATCAAAATAAAAAAAATATACTAGATACACATCTTCAAGCAATAACTCTAATCTTCAAGCAAGCTATAACCTGAAACATGTTAAGTTTGAAAATATTTTAGGTCAACAAAAGTTGGTGAGAATTACATAGGTTTTGATAATCGAATAAAGCTTGTACAATTCAAGTGTCATGGCAAGTCTAGTCCATATGTGAAAACATACTAGAAGTAAATCGAGTGCATAATCAACCCTTGTGACTGTTATATTGTGGTCCATCCCATACGCTCATGGTTCACTCGATTATGTTATGCGATAACAATCACCCACGCTACCTATGTAGGAGGCACGTATCCGGGTGGGATTGTTAGTCCAATAGATCTATCATTGTATACCGTCGGCTGATCAATGTTAATGATTATGCTAGAATATTGTGCTTACCCTAGTCATGTTTAAGACATAATACAACATAGAAAAACACATAGACACTTTATGATTGAATTGCATATAGAATGTTGTAACATGTTTCACCCCAAAAATAGTGAAAAATAGAAAAGGGGCTATGTAAAACTCACCTTAGCAAAATGTTATGTCTCGTGAAAATAGGATATGTGTTGCCCAACGATGCCAAGTATTACCCTATAATTGAGGTAATAAATATGTCTAAGTCTTTCTAGCCTACGAATATATTCTAGGGTTTCAAATTGGGGATAAATTGTTTAATAAATAAGAGAAATTTGATAAATAAATAAACAAAAGTCTTTTTGTAAATTTTAAATTAAAGATGGTCACAATGATAAGTTTTAAGTATGAAAATAATTTTTATAAAATTATTTCCTTAAAAATAGAATATTAAATCTATTTATTTCAAATTGTCAAAATATAACTTTAATATTTAAAAATATAAAAATTAAAGAATTATTAAATTAAAAATTGTATTTATGTTCAAAATAAATAGAAATAATTTATATAAAATTTTGGTGCAAAAATATTGAAAAATGACTTTATTATGATTTATTTATGATTAAAACTAACAAAAATTGATTAAAAATATTAAATTAATGATTTTTCAGAAATAAAAATCATTTCAGAAAAGTTTATTGTTATAAAAACTCAGAATAATTTTTGTGGAAATTTATATAATTGTTTTGATATTTTTATAGAATTTTATAATTAATAAGGAATAAAACTTGTAATATTTATTATATATAATAAATAAATAATTTTTTGAAAAACTAAAAGTTGTATAATAAACTTTGTTATGAGATTAACATAATAAAGTTTTTATAGAATTTATAAAGCATTTTTAGTATTTTTAAAATCATTTTTAATAATAATGAATACAAAGGTATAAAAGATAAATAAAAAAAAAGAAAAAGAGAAAAAGAGTTGCATGTGCCAGGGCTCGAACCCGAGTCCCTGGCCGGCTCAACGTGTTAAACAAGCTGGCATCACCAACTGATCTACAAGTCAGTTGGTGATTATTTGTTGGTTGGTACTGAAAAAGTGATGACTGTAATGAGTCATCTTCCCTAAATGATAAGAACGAAACCCTAGATTTCCTAATCCCGTTAATTAGTCATCAATAGCCCCTGTAATGTTGGGGCTATTGCTTGGACAGGGCCGATTAACAAAACCAAGCAAACAAAAGGTACTTTCTGTGAGTAGAGAGATAAGAACGAGAGGTCAATCGGAAAGTCAACAACGATTGATTACTGGATTAACACGAAGGGTTAACAGAAATTGAGGGTGGGGAATGTGTTATCGGCACACTTAGGTTGTGGTTGAGGGTCCAATTTATACTGATTGTTACGAATTGGTTGGTATGGAATGTTTGACCTCGAATTGAATGGTACGCGTCCTAGGGTTTCAATTGGATTGATTAACACGAAATTGACAGCTGTTGGTGACGAGGAGGGACGGTTAAAGCACGAATCCATTGCAATTGTTTCCTAATTTGGCTTGAAGACGTGTCAATGGCTCGGGTATATTGTCGGCAGGCTGGTTGACCTTCTAAAGTCCAACCTAGTGACTTGGGGTCTGTTTAAAGATTAAAGGTTCTAGATTAGAACACCAACACTGATGTGGCCTAGTGGTGGGTGTTTATGGTGGTAAGTAATGGACCGGTTTGGGCGCGGGTTCGAGTCCCGGCCCAAACGGTTTTTATTTTTAAAACCCTTTTATATAAATGTTTAATCTACAAAATGTTACGAATATGTTTTCATTAACATACGAAACGTCAAGATCCCACGACTTTATAAAATTCGAAACGAAATTACAAGGTATATATGTATATATATATTTTACCATTAACTAAAATAAAATATTATTATTATTATTTTTATTATTATTATTATAAATACATATAATATATATATATATATATATAAGTTGTGTGTTAGGCATATTGTATAAAAAGATGTATAAAACGAGGGCTTTGTGTATAAAAATTTGGGGGGAAATTTTGCGATGTTACATCGGAAGCGCCCAAGTCTCGCTCCAAATCCTCCTTGGCTTGGAGGATTTGGTCTCTCTCTCGCTCCAGGGCCGAGATGCGCTCAACAGCATCAACAAGCTCAGCATCTTTGGATTCGAGCTCCTTGCGCATCTCAACGAACTTTACAGTTCTCTCAGTTAAGGCCCTGGACTTTTCCTCCAACTTGGAGGCCACCACCCGCCCCTTCTCCCTCAAGCTGTCGATGCGGCTTCGAAGACCCATTATTTCATGATTGGACTTCTGGCTGGCTTCATTCCAGCGCCTCTTATCGGCCGCCCACTCACCCTCAGTCTTTTTCAGTGAATCTTCAACCCGGTGAGCGCGACGCCGATATTCCTCCACTTCTGCCTTGAAGGCAGCCTCCTTTTTTGTAAGGCTAGCCTTCTCAGCCTCTAGACGCTGAATGTCGCGCTGCATTGCCGCATCACGACGGCGGAGGGAGTCCATCATTGACATTTGAGTCGCTTGATTTACACAAAGGTTAGAAATCAGGTCAGGACGACTCAACATGTCCATACATTTCTTCTCATACGGAGGCACCGCCCCCGCAACAAACTCCTCCGCCGCCAGAGGGTTGGAGAATAAGGTATTCTCCCTAATACCCCAGCGAAGACGCCAGATGGCATCACCGCCAATCCAGCTGGAACCATCATAAGTCCCAGCTGAATCCCTGCCCCCCCGCGCCGGGCGACTCATGCCTCGCCCGGCCATAACCCGCTCCTTCACTCCCGGCGCCTCCCGCCGAGAGAGCCCTCTCAAATCCAGAAGCTTCACGGGCCAACTCCCTGGCCTCAGCTTCCGCCTTTTCTTTCCCAGCCTTCTCTCTAAGGAGACGAGCTTTCTCCTCAATGAACTGCTGCTCCTGAAGACGAAGGCGTTCGGCCTCCGCCTTCTAAGCAGCAGCTAGGCGCGCTGCTTCATCAGCAGCCGCCTTCTTGGCTGCCTCAGCCTTCCGCAAGGCTTCATCGGCGGCTGCCTTCTTCTCAGCCTCAGCCTTTTTCAAGGCTTCATCGGCAGCAGCTTGGCGCGCAGCATCCTCTTCCTCCTTGCGCCGCCTTTCTTCTTCCCTCCGCACCTCGTCCACAGAAGGGGACGTAGGTGGAGGTGTAGGAACAATCTTGGTCGCAACTGCAAAAGTAAATACTTAGTTATTTTCAAAGATAAAAAATAAAAAGGAGAGAAGGAGCGGAAGAAATAAAAAGGGGATCACTTACCAGGAGCCTTCTTCTTCAGCAGCTTCTGAAATAGAGGCTGGCGCGAAGGGGCAGCCCCAATGCCAATTGAGAACATAGGGGCGCCACCCTCAGTTGACCCGGCGGCGAAGACAAGAGAAGTCTCCTTACCACCGCCCGCAGTCTCAGCATGGGGGCCAGCAGAAGCCCCCTCTTCGCCCTTGGGGTCCTCAGTACCCCCATCACCGCCCGTGGACCCGCTGGCAGATCCAGATCCACTATTCGAGCCACCGCGGCTGCGCCCAAAGGCGCCAGCGCGGCGCTGCCTTTTCTTCAACCTTGAGGAGTCCTCCTCCTCGTCATCAGCAGACGGCGGACCGTTATGGCGCCGACGGCGGCCCTTCACCTTCTCCCCTGCCAAATCAGAAGACTCAGCATCAGACAGGGAAGAACTATGTCTAACTTGATAATCATGCCTCCGCGGCGCGTGTTTCCAACGCCCGCGCTTTGCGGAAGCAGTATCAAGTTCAATGATTTCCACTGAAGAATCAATGGAATCATTACCAAATATACTCTACACCAGTAGGAGGAAACTCACCAGTCGTGTAGTAGGACTTGGCGGGATGCTCCAGATCAGGATAATAAAAGTTATCCGCAAAGGCGTCCAAACATGAAGACTGGCCCTCCGCAACGGGCCTCAATTTAATGCCCTTCTCCGCTCGAGCGGCATAGAAGGCAAACTTACTCACACCTGCAAATACAATGGGTAAGACAACAAATCAAGAGCATAACATAAAAAAAAGAGAGAAAGTGAAATACTTACCCTCCTGAGAAATATAGGGCTCCTTGCCCTCACGAATACCCAGGCAGCTCAGGCCCAGGATTAAAAAGATGCCCTCAGTAAGGCTCTTGAACTCCAACCTTGTGGCGTTGGAGGTCAGTGTAACAAACCAAGGTTGCGCCTTGAAATCCTTCATCACAGGCATGTCAGCCACCGCTGCCCATCACCTATGATCTTCCATGGCATCGCCACAAGGTTGGAGTTCAAGAGCCTTACTGAGGGCATCTTTTTAATCCTGGGCCTGATCTGGAGGTCAGTGTAACAAACCAAGGTTGCGCCTTGAAATCCTTCATCACAGGCATGTCAGCCACCCGCTGCCCATCACCTATGATCTTCCATGGCATCGCCACAGGAATCCCCCCCTCTTTGTGGTAATCAATCATTCATACAAAAAGTAAATGGGAGTTATTGTGGTAAACGCCCGCGCTTTGCGGAAGCAGTATCAAGTTCAATGATTTCCACTGAAGAATCAATGGAATCATTACCAAATATACTCTACACCAGTAGGAGGAAACTCACCAGTCGTGTAGTAGGACTTGGCGGGATGCTCCAGATCAGGATAATAAAAGTTATCCGCAAAGGCGTCCAAACATGAAGACTGGCCCTCCGCAACGGGCCTCAATTTAATGCCCTTCTCCGCTCGAGCGGCATAGAAGGCAAACTTACTCACACCTGCAAATACAATGGGTAAGACAACAAATCAAGAGCATAACATAAAAAAAAGAGAGAAAGTGAAATACTTACCCTCCTGAGAAATATAGGGCTCCTTGCCCTCACGAATACCCAGGCGGCTCAGGCCCAGGATTAAAAAGATGCCCTCAGTAAGGCTCTTGAACTCCAACCTTGTGGCGTTGGAGGTCAGTGTAACAAACCAACGTTGCGCCTTGAAATCCTTCATCACAGGCATGTCAGCCACCCGCTGCCCATCACCTATGATCTTCCATGGCATCGCCACAAGGTTGGAGTTCAAGAGCCTTACTGAGGGCATCTTTTTAATCCTGGGCCTGATCTGGAGGTCAGTGTAACAAACCAAGGTTGCGCCTTGAAATCCTTCATCACAGGCATGTCAGCCACCCGCTGCCCATCACCTATGATCTTCCATGGCATCGCCACAGGAATCCCCCCCTCTTTGTGGTAATCAATCATTCATACAAAAAATAAATGGGAGTTATTGTGGTAAACGCCCGCGCTTTGCGGAAGCAGTATCAAGTTCAATGATTTCCACTGAAGAATCAATGGAATCATTACCAAATATACTCTACACCAGTAGGAGGAAACTCACCAGTCGTGTAGTAGGACTTGGCGGGATGCTCCAGATCAGGATAATAAAAGTTATCCGCAAAGGCGTCCAAACATGAAGACTGGCCCTCCGCAACGGGCCTCAATTTAATGCCCTTCTCCGCTCGAGCGGCATAGAAGGCAAACTTACTCACACCTGCAAATACAATGGGTAAGACAACAAATCAAGAGCATAACATAAAAAAAAGAGAGAAAGTGAAATACTTACCCTCCTGAGAAATATAGGGCTCCTTGCCCTCACGAATACCCAGGCGGCTCAGGCCCAGGATTAAAAAGATGCCCTCAGTAAGGCTCTTGAACTCCAACCTTGTGGCGTTGGAGGTCAGTGTAACAAACCAAGGTTGCGCCTTGAAATCCTTCATCACAGGCATGTCAGCCACCCGCTGCCCATCACCTATGATCTTCCATGGCATCGCCACAGGAATCCCCCCCTCTTTAAGAAGAAAAACTTCTCCTTCGCCCAATGGAGGGATTTGGGGTTGCCAGTGGCAATGGGAGGAATCTTGGGCCGCGGACGGAAAGAGAACCACATCTCGTCGCGCGCAAGAAAGTAAAAGACGTTGAACCGCTCCACAGTGGGCTCAACGTCAAGAGCGCGGCAAGATGCCTCAAAATGGACCAGCCTCAACATTCCAAAGGCGGTCATTTGAGTTACACCAACCCCATAAGACACCAAAGTGTCTATCTGGAAGACAATAAATCAAGAGCATAACATAAAAAAAAGAGAGAAAGTGAAATACTTACCCTCCTGAGAAATATAGGGCTCCTTGCCCTCACGAATACCCAGGCGGCTCAGGCCCAGGATTAAAAAGATGCCCTCAGTAAGGCTCTTGAACTCCAACCTTGTGGCGTTGGAGGTCAGTGTAACAAACCAAGGTTGCGCCTTGAAATCCTTCATCACGGGCATGTTAGCCACCCGCTGCCCATCACCTATGATCTTCCATGGCATCGCCACAGGAATCCCCCCCTCTTTAAGAAGAAAAACTTCTCCTTCGCCGTAATTTAGGATTACCATAATTTATTGATTGAAATTATGTCTAATACGAAGTTATGTTTAATATATTTTTACGAAATTATGTATATGTATTATTTATTGTCATTAATAATAATTGACTGAATTTAATTTTATTTTTTAAGATTTATTAATTTTATTAATTTATATTACTATTAATACGAAATTCGGTTTACCATAATAGCTCTCATTTTTTTTTGTATGAATGTTTGATTAAGAATCAATTTAATCCGTAATTTAGGCTTACCATAATTTATTGACCGAATTTTTGTTTAGTACAAAATTATGTATATGTATTATTTATCGTCATTAATAATAAATGACCGAATTTTATAATATTTATTACGATTTTTTAATCTCATTAATGTATATTACTATTAATACGAAATTCGGTTTACCAAAATAACTCTCATTTATTTTTTTGTATGAATGATTGATTATAAAACAATTTAACCCGTAATTTAGGCTTACCATTATTTATTGACCGAGTTTATGTTTAATACGAAATTATGTTTAATCTATTTTTACGAAATTATGTATATGTATTATTTATTGTCATTAATAATAATTGACCGAATTTAATGTTATTTATTACGATTTTTAATCTAATTAATTTATATTACTATTAATACGAAATTCGGTTTACCATAATAGCTCTCATTTAATTTTTGTATAACTGATTGGTTATGAATCAACTTAACCCGGAATTTAGGTTTTCCATAATTTATTGACCGAATTTATGTTAAATACGGAATTATGTTTAGTCTTTTTTTACAAAATTATGTTTAATGGTAAACATAAATTCGGTCAATAAATATATATTTGAACATATTGTCCCTTAACAAATTTCAATCGTCATATATATATTGAATCAGATTTATATATATTTGAAAACCAGGATTTGATCCGAAGACACAAACCCTATTATGTCTTATCACAATGGTTCTCAATTCTTCAAGGTTTTGCATGACCCTTTGTCAACAGTTTTGGTATGTTTCTTATTTTCATGTTCATATGCCTATTAGACTATACTAAAAGATGAAATGATTTGAACAGTAATTTAGTGGCATCATTGTAATTATCTTACCTTTCAAGGATGTTTTATTCTCCTGTGACATCTGTATACATTTGTCTTCTTTGAACTAAGTCCGCCTTTACCAGCAATCACACATGTTTCGTTCAAAGAACAGTAATTTAGTGGCAACATTGTAATTATCTCACCTTTCAAGGATGTTTTATTCTCCTGTGACATCTGTATACATTTGTCTTCTTTGAACTAAGTCCGCCTTTACCAGCAATCACACATGTTTCGTTCAAAGAACAGTAATTTAGTGGCAACATTGTAATTATCTCACCTTTCAAGGATGTTTTATTCTCCTATGACACCTGTATACATGTGTCTTCTTTGAACTAAGTCCACCTTTACCAGCAATCACACGTGTTTCGTTCAAAGCACACACATAAATATCTACAGAGAAACCATAGATGGTATGGAGAGCCAAATGAGAGTGAGCGTGTAGCCGATTAAGGTTTCCGCCTCTTCGACCAACCTCCACCGCTTCATCCACCTTCCTCCGCCGCCTCAAACACCGTCTTCGATCGTTTCCCACATCATCCTCTAATTAGAGGATTAGGGTTTCCGCCTCTTTGACCAACCTCCGCCGCTTCGTACACCGTCCTCTACCGCCTCAAACACCGTCTTCGACCGCTTCCCACGTCGTCCTCTAATGTAAGTTTGTTTGATTTTTGGTTCGGCATCACAACTTACATTGGTCTAGCACACATGTCTTTTTCTTTTGCGTTTTCACTTTCTCCGACGCCACCCGACACGTGCCCTGGGTCAGAGTGTTGAAGGTACCAACGATTTGAGAAGGAAATGATGGTGATTCTGGATCTAGGGACAGTCATGGATGTCACTTTAGAACCAGTTCTGTGCAGGTGGTTTTTATGTTTATTTTTGTATTTTTTTTAATTTCTCATGAATGAATTGAAATTTGTGTACTTCTAAGTTATAGGTATGTAAAAACTTAAGGGGGGGTTTTGTTTGCAAAAAGGTATTCTGAGAAAGTTGAACAAAAAAAATGGAGTTCATCTGTCTTGATTTGATTACTTTTTTGAGGTGTTTTTATATTTATTATAGGCATGAGTGTTGTTATAAATGAATTGTTTGTGCTATAGGTTTTATTTTTTTTATGATCTCGGGTGGTGGCATTTGTGTTTTTTCAGTGATTCGCAACTAACGCTCACGTTTATTTGAATTTATAGGCCTGAGGCAACGTTGTGGATAAGCATTGCGGCATTAATTTGGCCTCTTACACGTTGGCCTTCAGCTCTGAATTCCCATTGTTGTCTCTGGGCTTTGGGTTACACGATTACTACCTCACAGCTGGTATAATTCCATTTACATTCTCTGGTAAGCAGCACACTTATGCACCAATGTCATTTGCTTCCACCTTATTTCATTATGTTTCTAATTATTAGTGTTTGTGGACAATCAGCTATCTCATGTATTGGATTCAGACTGTCAATTGTACCAAACCCCTTTATTCTTAATTTAACCTTTTTTAATCGTGGTTGCTTACATTTTTAGGGTTTTTGATTCTTAGTGTTTGGGCTTTTGTAGGTGTACGAGTTCACTGTTTAATCCATGATGCTTGATTCTATGGTATCTCATCTTCCTAAGGAGGAAAGGGCTGAGGTATAATTGACGTTAATGCATTGTGTATTATCAATTGATTGGTCCATTAAATCTTTTTTTTTCCTACTATATTTAGGGATTAATAAATGAACACCCAAAATGGGTTTTAATATACACTATTGGCTGTTATGGAGCCTTATTTTTCTAACATAGTAGTTGAAAGCTCGGTTGCATATTGCAAGTGATGGTTTGGTTTCAAACCAATTAGGATGCTTTCTTTATGTTATAAGACGACTTGAATAATGGGTCAAAACAGATTCACATTAAAAAAGTTGGTAAGCTTTTCCCCACTTTACGGAGGTAAGTCATGGGACGTTCACTTGATTCACAAATTTCTTAGAAAAATAACGTATGGTGCCTATTTTGTTTTGCGGTTGTAGCTGTCGGCATTCGAGTGTCCTCATTGTGGCGAGAGGTGTGTAAATGTTGTTTCTATATGTTCAACCTATAAGTTTAACTTATATGTGTAGATTTGGATTATGTTATTCTAATAAGGTTTATTACATATCTAAAAGCTAATTCAATCTGCACTTGGTTGTTTTTAGGACTTCGGAGATACATCCAAAGGCTGCTTGCTTTTGTGCATTATATGCCATCAATAAACTCTTGGATTTTTTCGATATGATAACAGCGTTTGCAATTTATGTTGTGATATAGACTTAGAGGGTGTTTGGCTCTCCTTATCAATTTCTCCTTTTTCCTTCTTCAACCTTAAAAGTTACTTAATCTCAAAAGTAAGAAATTGTAACTTATGACTTTTGCTTCAATTTCTCCTTTTCCAAAGCCAAAATCATTCAAAAAGTCCAAATTACCCAAACACTCATTTTTCCTTATCTCCTTCTTAATTAAGTTAATAAGTCATAAGGAGCTCCCAAATGGTTATCCAAACATGCTCATTCGGTGATGATGAACTCTGCATTCACATGAGAAGCTCCCACCTGTGTTTTATGGGTTTGGCAATGAACTCATATGATGACATGACTTAGAAATGCATTCACACAAAATGAGTTTGTGAACCTCCATTTAGTTACAACTCAAGACTTTGGGATTTTATATTTTTTATTCTAAATAGTTTGCAAGTTAGTTTAGTTTTTATCATCGCATGATAGGCCTCTTTCGAATGGTTGTGAAACCCAATTTGTTATTTTTATCTATTTCAATGATGGTTTCAACTATGTTTTTTCGATTTTGTTGGTAGGCGAATTTATGTTATGGTTTTTGGGTGGGTTTGTTTTGAAAGAGTTATATGTTTAATGGAAGAGATCGGGTTTACGTTTCGGTAGTAACAAAATTACATGGCGCGCATCGCGCGCCCATCAACACCACTAGTTTAATTTAAAAAAGATGATTCTTTCTTTTTTAATGTTGTTTTTACCGTGTCAATCCAGACTGTGCCGAAGGGCATGAACAGATTTATGTTGTCTAAAAACATACACAACAGTAACATTACAGTTGCCACATATGAAGGACAATCTTTGTTGGTCCGATTAGAATTGATAGATGATGTTTTTTGTTTTACAAATAATTGGTCTAAATTTGTTAATGATTTGTGTTTTTCAATGTTCTATATTATTTCAACTATGTTAGTCCAAATATGTTCCTAATAAAGCATTAAAAACATTCTCCATCTATGCAATTGGATGTCTCATTCTGTAAAATGATTGAACATGAATTAACAATACCCATGGTAAAGATTATTAATTTCAATTTTTTTATTTTACACGTTTTTATATAAGATTATATCAGATTTTAATTGTCCACGTGTACAATAATATTTCTTTTAGATTCTACATTATTCCTTTGTTGCTAATCAGTCTCCCGATGGACTCCCTAACTTGCCAATTAGTATGTATGTAGATGACGAACATCATTGGAACATGTCAATTAAAAAGATTGGTCGTAACTATTGTTTTTGTAATGGTTGGGTGAAATTCCTAAATGATCTTCGTCTCCATATTGGTGATTTAATTTGTTTTGAAAAATAGGAATTCAACCGTTTTCATGTTGTTACTTTTAACAAAAATGGTCATCAAATGAAACTATTCAAAGTCCTTACTGACAATGTTTTAGAAGAAGCTAACAATGTTTTACAACAACCAATGAATTCAATATGCAACAATTTCAAGTATCTAACTACGATGGTTTACCTGGTTTTGGATGCACCCCGTTTAGTCCTGTTTGTATCGTTCTTGCTTTAAACTGTTATATGACATTTTGCATTTAACATCAAAATTCATACATATTGAATTATCAAACATTTAGTAACCAAAACAACTTGCATAATACAATTCTTATTTTCCTACTTTTTTTCATTTTACTTTCAGGTAAACCGTGGATCCCCACGAGACTCTAACCTAGTACATAATATAATATGTTCGTTTGCCATTAAATATAAAAAAATTGGGTAGTGGTTTTTAATAATATTGTTATTCATCAGTTAAGTTGATTTTTCTTTCATAACTCGTGTTTATTAATTAAAGTATTTTTAACTGAATCAAATCGATATTGTATTGATATTTATTTATATAGTTTTCAGTTTTGATACGAGTAGATTTTGGTATTTTCACGTATTTTAGCATTACCAGTATACAATTGGTCACGTACTGCCATAACCAATAGGTGTTTGGTTTTAGTTTTACTCATTTTCAATTTCAGTATATTCGATACACTGTTGAATTATTTTCTTGAACATTAACATACAAATTTTATTGAGAACTAAGTTATAACTAAAATAAAATACTTTTTGATATTGTAAACTACACCAAGTACTATACCATACTAGGAGTGTTTGGGATTGATTATTCAAACAGATTATGCGTTTTGGAAAAGCAGAGGTAGAACTGCTTATATATTATTGCGTTTTGATAGACTAAAAAAACTGATTATCTGCGTTTTCAAAACGCAATCCAAACACTAAAAACTGATTATTTGCGTTTTTAAAACACGATAATCTAAAAGTCAATTCAAAACGTAATCCCAAACACCCTCTAATACGATAACAATTTCAACAGATACCAATCATGAAACAACTATATTGGTATTATCTATATATATAATAAATGAAAGCAATTTTAATGACATGGCATGCAAGGAGACATTCTCTTCTTTGAGTGTGTCATGTGTCATGCTATGTGGAAAAAATAAAAAAAAAAAAATAATAATATAAAACCTAATCTACTAAATTTAAATTGAGTTATTTTAGGAAAAATAATTTAAAAACAAATTTAAATTCTTCTCTCTTATATTTTCTTCCATAATTTTTAAACGTTAATATATTTTATATACGAGATTTTTTAAAGAAAAAAATTACACCAAATTAACAAATGTTTTATTATCTTTCCAATGAGTACCATAGTGCTATATAAAAATGGAGAAAAAACGACTATTTTTTTGTGGGGTTTCGTTCATACAGGAAAAAAACACAAAGTGTTCAGGTTATTCACTAATCTTGCTTTTTCTTTTAAACCAGGTTCTTATCTACAATGTTGAAATTCAGCCCAATCGCTATGCTATCATTGGAATTTTACTCTTCTAAAGATGCATAAGTATATTTCATCAAGAGAAGCTAGGAGAAAGAATCACGCAACACTACAATACATACTATTACCTTATAGCAAAGTTATTTTTTTTATTATTTAATTACAAGAGTAACAATTATTACTATTAGTATTAGTATTATTAGAATTGTTATATTTTTTAACCCGGGACGCTCCCGGGATAAAATCTAGTTGTAAATTTAAAGAAATATGACCGTGAACTACTTGAAATGCTTCGTCTTTTTATGAACACCTCCTTGGCTTCGACACTCAAGTATTTATTCACTTCATACCTCATCATACAACTATGGGATTTGTATAACAATCATCACATCCTCATCATTCACTTCATACCTCTCTGTCATGAATCCTAACAAAGAATTGTATTTATTCACTTCTTCATCTAAACCATCATAAGAAACATTCTAATCTTGGATTTTGTTTTATGATATTTTTATTAAAATTCGTTATGTATATAGGTATAAAGACATCTGCAAATAAAAAATAAATAAATTTAAAACTTCAAAACTAAATCAAACCACCTGCAGAATTTAAATACCCCGCTTCCACAACCACTCCGAAACTTTTTTTTTTAACGGCCAACAAACTTTTATTATAGCCGGAAACTAGCAAAATCGCCCGACAAACAACATGTGAAACATACATAGGACGCCACCCATATACAATTCTACGCTAACAAATATAACCTAAATAATATGCGATATGTTGAAACCACGCCAATTCTCCAAATCCAGCGCATTCAATTTCACCCTTGCCTTAACCCAGAGGAAGCTTAGCGTCTTTAATTCCCCGATAATCCTTTGCAAAGAGGGCTGCACCTGCTTGAAGACGAGTGCGTTTCCGCAGCCCCAAATACTCCATAACGTTGTCAAACAAATGGCGTAAAAGATCTTCTTCGAACCGGGCGTGAAGTTGTGCAGAGATAGGATATCCCGAACATCAAAGGCATAGTGAAATTTGTTGCCAAACGGATTCCGCGAAAGCACATGAACTAAGCAAATGGACCCCAGATTCAGTTGCGTTCCCACATATCGGACATAGTTCGAGCCCACATTGATATTCCTCCTCCCCAACGTCTCTTTTGTAGGAAGTCGGTTGAGACCCGATCGCCACGCCATGATTTCTACTTTCCTAGGGACCCAATTATTGCGCTTGAACACCCAACTAGCCACGTTCACATTCGAATTCTGCAGCAGCACTTTAATTTATTTGACCGAAAAAGCCCCCAACCCACCATTTACCCACGTCCACCAATCTGCAGCATCGACCAGGAGAGGTTGCTGCAGAACAGCCCCAATCGAACCCAGTTCAGCCTCGTTCATACCCACATATCGGACTTAGTTCCGAGCCCACATTGATATTCCTCCTCCCCAACGTCTCACTAATGTTTGACAGCGGCGCATCAAATCATGCCACATCCGAACAGAAATTCGTGCACCATCTCTCCGAATATGGAGGGCCCGATCGTCCTCGGTAACGGTAACAAACTTTCCATCACTCACATCGGTCATGCCTCGATTCCCACTTCCACTCGTTCACTTAAATTGCCTAATGTTTTGCTTGTTCCTAAGTTACGCAATCATCTTATTTCGGTTGCTAAACTTTTATTCCCTTATAACCAATGCTTTAAATGTCTTTATAGGTTATAGCAATTTGACCGATAGTTCATTTGGTTGACTCAGATTTTATCTATCAGTCAACAACAACAGTGAACTCTAAGGAGAAAACAAAAAACACAAAATTTTTAGCATTCTATTCCCGACAGTAAAACAAAAAACACAGTGATCTTACATGCATGCAACCTTACTACTAGTACTACTACATGAACATGAACTTGCTAACCTTACTACTACTACTACATGAACATTGTTATAAGTCGGTTCGAGATGGCTAATCTCCCAAGTGACCCGTAGAGTGGGTTAGACTCCAAGAACAAAGATTAAGAACAAGACTAGTTTTTCCAATAATTTTCTCTTCTTTGTTTTACTGATATGCAAGTACATAAATACTAAATAGAATAGCTACCAATTAACTAGATCATGGGTAATTTACATGCATGTATGAGAACATGGAAACATGGAACACCTCCTTGGCTTCGACACTCAAGTATTTATTCACTTCATACCTCATCATACAACTATGGGATTTGTATAACAATCACCACATCCTCATCATTCACTTCATACCTCTCTGTCATGAATCCTAACAAAGAATTGTATTTATTCACTTCTTCATCTAAACCATCATAAGAAACATTCTAATCTTGGATTTTGTTTTATGATATTTTTATTAAAATTCGTTATGTATACTAGTGGGAATGCCCGCGCGTTGCAGCGGGTGTCCTAACTTATATCATGTTTAATTATGATCTTTGTTAAGAACTACCACCCATTATGGGTTTATCACATAACAAAATGAGACAACACTGAAAGACATGATCGTCAAATAATACAATGATGATTTCATACATTGTTTCATAAGATCTTATAGGGCTAATGTGTGGTTTCAATCCCAAAATCTAAAGGTTACCCACATTAGGTTCATTCAAATCAAACATTTGCAGCAGTAAACAAACAACTCAAGGAAGCATTACTCGTGATGATCTTGACACATGGAATAAAACCCTCCAAGAACACATAAATTTTGACATCCATCATATCCAGCTTTCCAATATAGGCTATAAAGAACATTCAACTTTTTTATATAAAAATTAGCATGATATATAAAACCTTATATAAAGCATAAAAATTGCTAGAACTTGATTTGAGGTGTTTTACTTGGGTGCTCATGTGACAAAGTTAAAATGTTCTAGAACGAAAACTGTATTCAAGAAACAGAGCAAATGATGCTGCTATATGACAGGTCCAACCCCAACTTTAGTAATTACAATGTCAAAATTTGTTTTCAATACAACTCTGTAGGATGATGAAGTAGCAACCATTTGAGTAAACAATATGTTTATATTTTTCATAATATTAAACCAACAGACTTCTTGAGAAAAAAAATGAAATTATTGTATTTGCTATGTGAATCCATAAGATCTATTTATCATTAGAAAGTATTCTAGATGATTGACAGACAAACCTTTAATTCTAAAGAGTAAATGAAGTTACCTATATCTCCCTATCAGATGTTTAAAATAAGCATTTATACTAATACTTGAGATACTAAAATTCAACTGGTATCCTACTAAGGTTGGAAACTATGGTAGGGATGCCCAAAACTTGTTCAAAAGCACCTGCACCCTGTCATGAAAGCATTACACAATTCAATGACAGTAATACGCCATATTATATCATATGATAAAAGATATAGCCAAGCTACATTTGGACAGTAAGATACCTAACAATATCATCATCCTATAAATTTATATACAAAATAAAATGTAAACAACTTACAAAAGGACAGGATGGAGGATTGGATAGTGTTAATTCTGTCAAGTGGATATAGAGCAAATTCCACTATAGCCATGCATCAGCTCCAAAAAAACATGATAGGATTTATCTCTCTTAAATTCACTATCTCATAATCTTGATCGTCTCTTGCGTTTTAAAGATGATGACTGTTTACCTGCGGTGGCAAACGGCTTTCTGTTTTCAAACTTAGTATCCCAACCTTCACAATGTTTTCAGGTACACACACATCAAACAGACTTGGACCAAGAACACTGTGTGGGGTAAGGGCCGGTGGGCTTGCTAAATGGACCGTTGTTTTTTGTTAATCTTGTAATAAACCCGATTTTTTAGTGTTTTGATACTCGACTAAACTTGGTAAGAAAAGTGGTCGTTTGGCCCGGTTGCTACTCTTCTCAAGCTTTAGTTTGAATCAACTGCTGCTTTTTGGAGGTCACAGATTAATTCACATATTTTATCGTGCATGCCTTCCATGTTATTTCTTTCCCTGAGTTTTTTAAGTTTTTGGTTAAATATTGAAACCGAGTGGTCAAGAAATTCGGTTACAAATGCTCCGCATTGGATGGGGTTGTGCTTGTAGTGACCTGTGACAACGGGTAAATTTAGAATGGGAAACACAAGTTGGGTTGACCCGTTAACTTTTTTTTTTTATTTTTTTTTCTATTTGTCTTTTTAAAGCTCATAAATAAACTACTCCCTCCATATATACATCAAAATTCCAAATATATTATATATCCCTTTCAAAATACTAAAAATATCAACCCATCAATTCCAAAGCAGTTACCTATAACACTTTGTTTCACTCAAAAATAATTAAAAATATTAAATACAGTATTTTGGAAGCCAAATAACTATACTTAAATTTGTAAAGGAAAGGCAAAAGACTAAATATGTGGTAATTGATTATGTCTAGTGTTTCTATTTCGGTGTGTAGTGTATTAACTCCTTGAACCAATTGGCATCAAAGACTCCCGGGGGTAATTATTTGAGTTTTAGACTGTTTTAGACTTTGATACCTCCAGAGACTTCTTGAACTATGCTTTTAAGGCCTTTAGTGTCGAACACATACCCGGATGAAGTTGCTCCTGTTCCAACTCCACTTCCATCAAAACAAGTAACCTAAACCCTTTATCTTGCATCAAACAAGAACTAAAACGCAGCAGCCCCTAAACTCCTTTACCTTCAACAATAGATCCCAAAATCACTTAAAATCTTGGTAAGCATTAAGTATAACCAAACCAAACCACTTACCATCGATTACCGATCGATTCCTCCACCAAACAACCCAACTCAAGAGCTTGCAACCTTCATATCATAGCGGCCCTAAATCAGTTCAAAACAGCCTAACAACTTGCTTCAAGGCAACCAAAACACATTACGTTCGTTTCCTAAGGCTTAAACGGCTGTCATTCATCAAAACCAAGCCTAATACATTCAAAACTCACCAAGCGCATCTCCAAACAGGTTATTTGGCGGTGCACATGCTCAAGGGGTCCTTACCCACCAAACACCTTTTGAATATCCAACAACCTGAAATTGGTTACTCAAGTTTCAGTATGCACTTTAAAGATTAACCTCCATTTAACATATGCGTAACTAAAGATGTGGATACGGGTAATTTTTAATGGACAAGTCGCACGGATCATGTTAGGCTGAACCAAAAATACAATTTGTTAACACTAAATATACTAACACTAAATATAATAACACAAATTAGTATATTATACCATACAACCATTAAATCAAATCATATGCCTATAGGGCAGGACCCAATTCTTTCCTTGACTAAGAACCTGGATTGCAACATGTAGAGCAAGCAATGTGTCTGTGTTTATAAGTTATGAAGGTTCTGACATATTTGGCTCTAACTAATCTCGTATCTTTTGTTGTCATTTAACTATTTAAGACACTTAAAAGTTACATATATTTTTTTTGAAGGAATCAAAGGGTAATTTCTTTTTTACCTTACCAATCTATCAATGATATCATCTAGTATATCATGAACAAAACCTGCACAACAAGAAGTTTCAGCCAAATTATTAACAATTATTAATGTTTAAGAATTTAAAAAAAATAAAGATTGGGCGACTTTTCAGGTGTTAAAACTCTTTCATACCCCATATTAGTTTTTCAGTTTTGACCCATCTAAGATAAACACGACCCAAATTAACCCGTAACATGAAATTATTTACGTAGGTGACTATGTGGGTTGAAATGTTTGCTACTTATCAACCAAAAGCAACTGTAACCATGCATCCAAGTGGAAAATATTACATGCATTTGGGCAACTACTATCTAGTTTTATCAATGGAAGGTCTTAAAGCCAGTGACACTTCATTAACACCCTGCTGAGTTATTATATTAGGCGAAGAGTCTTAAGCTGCTGGATGTGCTCTGGTGGGAGAGGTGGTGAGCCCACTCAGATCTGGTTGTCTCACCATCAACATCCTCCCCCACATATATTTTGTGTTTTCATGTCCCCAATTTATATGTCAACAGGCTCAAATTCATTGTTATATTTCTCTAACGAAGTAGTAACGGGTCATAAGGATAGCTTCAAAAGTAAGAGCTAAAAAGGAAGCAGACTTAAGGTAGCTCATATTGTCTTTCTTAATGTACAAAAATGGTCATTTTATAAAAAACAAAAACAAAGGTAATTGTTATACTAATATAAGTTTTGTAATCAGATTTGATACACTTTGTTATAAAAATATAAGAAGATCTGGAAAACAAATGTTTTAGGTCAACCCAACATGACCTGACTCATTTGGACGGTACCAAAATGACTCATTTTAACCTGGCCCATCACCCAACCCGCCCATTTATATTTTAAGAATAAATGCCAAAGCAGAAAGATTGATATTACTTACTTCCAAATCCTTTGGCCAACCATTGTGGGCACAAGCACGCTGTAGAATTTGCTTATAATAGTAAACAGTCCAAGCATAACTAAAGCCATTATAAATATTATTGGTATGCCAGCTTCACACGCACCTCCTTAACAACCACACTCACCGGCTTCACCTACATCTAAACTTTCAATGTTTTCGTTCTCTAAGGTGGGGTCCACCTCCTCCAAAATGAAATTGGATTTTAACTCACAAGTGTATTATTTTCTCTGTCATATAAATTAGTATATAAGAGGTTATTCGAAACCGAATTGAAATAAACCCCAAATGCCAAATCAATGAAAAAACACAAACCCAATAAATCCTAAACCCCACCCACTCCACATAAACCACATATACCAAAATCGATCAACTAACTTAAAATTATCTAACAAATACTTATCAAAGAACATGATAGTTAGGTAAATAACCAAAAGTCAACATGCCATGTTATAATTTTGAACAACCTAGTTGATATAACTTAATCAAGAAACAAAAACTGAATAAAAAGAAGCTAAGCATGAAAAGACTAACCATAGCATACAAATTGGTGAAACCGCTGACAAAAGTAGGAGATTAAGTGAATCTTTGTTGATCATAAAGTTTATAAATAGACTTCGTGAGACCTGAAGGGATTTGAAACCGACATTCCATTGAATTCGACATTGAATGGCGAATTAAAGACAATTGCAAGCTTATTAGTATACATACCAGATTAAGATGTGCTTCACATGTCTTTTCAATGATCTGAATCATAAGCATGCATGTTTGTTCTCCAAACCCCACAAACTGAATTTATATAAAACATTTCATCTTCAGATAACTAACTGAAAACTTTTCTAAATTGAACTTGTTGTAAATTAAACAAACAAAAAGCGGTGCACACAACATACAAAGTAAACGAATTCCCCGCTCAATAATTTCTTTCAAGCAACCTGCAAACGTTACTACTGGCTAACAATGCCCCTGAACTGAATGTTAATTTCTTTGTGACAATTTATCGAACACCAGGTGGGTGCTATTTGTTCCACGACATAAAAAGAACACCCACAAATCCTGAATCAACAAGCGAGCATAAACAAACTAATCGAAATACTTTAGCGAAATAGGAAATCCAAAGCAAAGCAAGATTTGATATGATTTAACAACAAATAAGTTAGAACCTACCAAAACCCAGAAACATGGCACCCCTCTTTAATTAGCATAAAAAGATAGAAATCTTCATCAAATAAAAAAAGTTGTTTACCATAATTTACCTTAAATCATATCTGTAGGTCCTCCAATTAACCTCTGATTGGTTGCTTCATAAATCTACCAAAAACCCTAATCACAAAATGATTAACCAAACGAAATTTTAAGGATTTATGGAACAACAATGAATGGTACCCTCTAATCAAACGTGAATCTGACAAGATTAATTCAAACCATTCAATTGTCGAGATTCAAATTGAATCTGGGACTGGAACTAAGTCAACAGTTTAACCATGAAATAGATAAACATAATACCAGTTAGAGTGGTAGGTTGGTGTAAAAGAACACATCATTACATACCTCAAACAAAGGGGTTAGGGGCTGGGAGCAAAAACGTTCGTTGATTTCTGGCTTTGGGCTATTTTCTAAAGATAAAAACGCATGACGCTTCAATTTTTGCATTTAATCAGGAATTAAAACCTTGAATTGATGAGGGCAGAGACTGGGGATGTGGAAGAGACGAACTGTGGTCAGGGATGGAAGAAGGGTACTAATGTAAAATTACTTTGATATTGCAATGATGAGGTGGGTGAAATATCTATATTACCCTTCTAAGTGTCTTGATTGACACACCTCTTCCCATAATACCCTTAATTTTTTTGCTTAAACATGTTGTGTATGTTGCTTCTTAACTTGTACCAAAATGAAAATTGTAATATAGTACATCACTCCTCCTTTATAATGTATATTATAGATATAGATTATAGATTATAGATTCGTTATGTATATAGGTATAAAGACATCTGCAAATAAAAAAAAAATTTAAAACTTCAAAACTAAATCAAACCACCTGCAGAATTTAAATACCCCGCTTCCACAACCACTCCGAAACTTTTTTTTTAACGGCCAACAAACTTTTATTATAGCCGGAAACTAGCAAAATCGCCCGACAAACAACATGTGAAACATACATAGGACGCCACCCATATACAATTCTACGCTAACAAAATATAACCTAAATAATATGCGATATGTTGAAACCACGCCAATTCTCCAAATCCAGCGCATTCAATTTCACCCTTGCCTTAACCCAGAGGAAGCTTAGCGTCTTTAATTCCCCGATAATCCTTTGCAAAGAGGGCTGCACCTGCTTGAAGACGAGTGCGTTTCCGCAGCCCCAAATACTCCATAACGTTGTCAAACAAATGGCGTAAAAGATCTTCTTCGAACCGGGCGTGAAGTTGTGCAGAGATAGGATATCCCGAACATCAAAGGCATAGTGAAATTTGTTGCCAAACGGATTCCGCGAAAGCACATGAACTAAGCAAATGGACCCCAGATTCAGTTGCGTTCCCACATATCGGACATAGTTCCGAGCCCACATTGATATTCCTCCTCCCCAACGTCTCTTTTGTAGGAAGTCGGTTGAGACCCGATCGCCACGCCATGATTTCTACTTTCCTAGGGACCCAATTATTGCGCTTGAACACCCAACTAGCCACGTTCACATTCGAATTCTGCAGCAGCACTTTAATTTATTTGACCGAAAAAGCCCCCAACCCACCATTTACCCACGTCCACCAATCTGCAGCATCGACCAGGAGAGGTTGCTGCAGAACAGCCCCAATCGAACCCAGTTCAGCCTCGTTCATACCCACATATCGGACATAGTTCCGAGCCCACATTGATATTCCTCCTCCCCAACGTCTCACTAATGTTTGACAGCGGCGCATCAAATCATGCCACATCCGAACAGAAATTCGTGCACCATCTCTCCGAATATGGAGGGCCGATCGTCCTCGGTAACGGTAACAAACTTTCCATCACTCACATCGGTCATGCCTCGATTCCCACTTCCACTTGTTCACTTAAATTGCCTAATGTTTTGCTTGTTCCTAAGTTACGCAATCATCTTATTTCGGTTGCTACACTTTTATTCCCTTATAACCAATGCTTTAAATGTCTTTATAGGTTATAGCAATTTGACCGATAGTTCATTTGGTTGACTCAGATTTTATCTATCAGTCAACAACAGTGAACTCTAAGGAGAAAACAAAAAACACAAAGTTTTTAGCATTCTATTCTCGACAGTAAAACAAAAAACACAGTGACCTTACATGCATGCAACCTTACTACTAGTACTACTACATGAACATGAACTTGCTAACCTTACTACTACTACTACTACATGAACATTGTTATAAGCCCGATTCAAGATGGCTAATCTCCCAAGTGACCCGTAGAGTGGGTTAGACTCCAAGAACAAAGATTAAGAACAAGACTAGTTTTTCCAATAATTTTCTCTTCTTTGTTTTACTGATATGCAAGTACATAAATACTAAATAGAATAGCTACCAACTAACTAGATCATGGGTAGTTTACATGCATGTATGAGAACATGGAAACATGGGGTGAAAAACAAATGCAAAACATAAAAGAAATCCTAAAACATGTAGTAACTTAAACGTGGAGTAGGTCTTCATGGGTAGGATCACGGGTCGGGTCGTATCAAACATGAACTTGCTAAGCTTGGGTGTTGCAGAGGGGCTTTTTCATAAACCTTATTGAATGTTGTTTTGCAAGTTGCAAAAGGGTAATTTGTCAATGGTAGGAGAGTGTATTGAATTGTTAGTGTTAAATTGCTGTATATATAAATTCTGCATCATACAAAAATTACTGGTATCTCACCGCGATAACCTATATCTCATATATCGGTCCATGACCGATATCCGGTTTTTGTACTGT